>CM035412.1:150587178-150594678 GCA_020310875.1 Ceratopteris richardii
TCCACACCACCACCCCACAACCCTCCACCACTCCACACCACCCCACAACCCTCCACCACACCACCACCCCACAGCCCTCCACCACTCCACACCAGCACCACCCCACAACCCTCCACCACTCCACACCACCACCACCCCACAGCCCTCCACCACTCCACACCACCACCACCACCCCACAGCCCTCCACCACACCAGCACCACCACCCCACAGCCCTCCACCACACCACCACCCCACAGCCCTCCACCACGCCACACCACCCCATAGCCCTCCACCACTCCACAAACCCCCCACAAACTCCACAAATCCCACATTTTTCCACGACCATACATAAGGCTCTCATACAGTTTGGAAAATGACTATTGCCACCAACCATTCATGACGACTGCCTATTTTTGAGGATCCAATTCAAATCAAGTGGAATATTTGATCTACCCCTCCAATCTTGGGTAATCAATCGGCACATGATCGATGGACGTGAGGAATCGGCAAGGCCCTCTTGGCCTATTGGAGCCTATAAAAGCAATGGATTTGTGTTCATTTGGGATAAATTCAGATACACACATTTACATACGTACGTGTAGAGGTCCTCTCTTTGCACTTTGTGGCTTCAAGCCTATTGTAGGAAGTCACTCTGTGGTGTGGATACAGAGCTTGGGCTTCCCAGTGGAGGGCTAATAGCACTATAGTGTGAAGAGAGTGGCTTGGTTTTGTCATTCCGTGTGAGTCAGTGGTATTTTCATGCTCTTTCCCTTAGAGCAAGTCTTCATACTTTGTATTGATGAGCGCTAGTCTGCACCTAGTTGTGTCCATTGTACGGATTGGAAGAATCCTTGTATTGATGTTGTTTAGTTCTGGAGTGGCATGTTAGCCCAGAGCATGAACTTTTGAGCATCTCTTTCGCCTACGTTGTAATCATTTTATTCGAACTAAGGAGTGGATGGTCTTCCATTGTTGTCATTTTGTCATTAACACTTTCTTGAGTATTCACAACTCTGTGCAATAATTGATATTCGCCTGTTCACAAAAGTGTTAAAGGGTACATTTCCCTAAGGAGAACCTCCCTTGAATAGGTGAAGTACTGGAATGATTGCTGCATGCTCCTGTTAAAAGTAGATACCCCAGTACCTCCTCTACAGTTTGGCACACCCGGTGGGACACTTGCATTTCTGTGAGAGGCCCTGAGGATAGTAAATAGTCCTCCTTTTCAATATTTTCGCCCTATTGCATTTGCAAATAGGTACATGACCCATACGCGAGTAGATAAGGAGCCTCTTCATATACGAAGGAGCCTTAAGAAGTCAGCTATATCTTCAACTAGTGAACCTACCTCCCCTCTACCCTCTTTGAATTTATCTATTGAATTCGGTGCGACACCACTATCAAAGGAGAAGCATAGTAGAACATTAGACTTCTCCTCAGATACGTCAGAAGAAATACCAGTGCAAATGGAGGATCTCTCTCATTTACGTGGTCTGCAGAATAGAGAGGATGCAATGCTCGTACTCTTCCCATCCACATTGGAAGGCCTTGCTGACAAATGGTACAGTCAATATGCAGATGGCCATTTTGCTACATGGGAGGCTCTGAAGACGGCATTCTCACAGACATTTCGACCTAGTGACTCCTCGAAAAGAGCTCTAGACCAGCTCGAGAATCTAAGGCTAAGATCAGTTGAATCCTTTCATGAACTTCACACTAGAACAAAAGCACTTGTTGCACGTCTGCCACATGCTCCAGGTGACTTCTTGGTTAAAAAATGGATACAAAAAGCTCTGCCCAGGTCATCTCAGCAAAAGCTACGTGAGTCTCTTAGATTGGATGCAACCCTCAATGATTTTGTTGCAGCAGCATCACACATTGAAGAAGCTAGGCAACATTTTGAAGGGGATACACAATCGAATTATGCTGCAGAACTAGACCCTATTGGGCAATTGAGGAAGGAACTGGAGGCATTGAGAATGCAACAAAATCAACAAGAAGAGAAGGTCTTGCCACCACTGCATCGCACTGATGATGAAGTAGCCCAACTTCGTGGTGAGTTAGAAGATTTGCAGACCACTCAAGATATAAGAAGGCAGATTTGGTGTACAATATGTAACAACAATGGACATTCCAATGCTAATTGTCCTAACAAGGTAAGTTGCCAATTTTGTGGAAAGGATGGTCATGAAGCTAGAGACTGTTACTACCTCAAGGGTACACAACAACGAGGTAACCCTCAAGCTTTGGATTCGTATTATGCTACTACTTCAAATGCACCTAATAGGGAGGAGAATCGGTTTACAAAGCCTAGATATAATAGGCCATTGATGTGTTATCGATGTGGTGAGTATGGCCATATGCAAAATAGGTGTTCCCTTCTAGAAGATACACCTCCTTGTCAACATTGTCCAGAGGCTAAGGATCACTATACCAAAGACTGCCCAAGAAGCCGTCCTGCTCCAATCCACATGATTGCAATCTCTCCACAAGAAGAAGGTATGACCACTCAGTCTTATGTTGTTTCATCTTCTTCAATGCCCATGATGACTAGAGCCAGACAAGCGGCAGCAACCCATAGAGAGGAACAAGAGGGAGTCCAGGATAAAGAAGAGGAAAAGAAGTCTGGGAGGAAGGGCCAAACAAAAATTGAAGGAGCTTATGAAAGGATGGCTACTTCTCTAAGGGACCAACCAACAACTCTGCAAGAAGACACTTATGAGGTAAACATTGAACAGATCTTGAAAGGTATTCATCACAAGGTTAGTCTATACGAGCTTATAAGGATGGATTCAAAAATAAGAAGTGATATATTGAAGATTATACACTCTGCTCACTTGGTCCAATCACCCAGTATAGATGGTTTCATGGTTGATTTTCCCCCTGCACCCTTAGCAGACTACCAAAGCTCAAGATTATCTGTTTGTATAAAGGATGAAGCTCTCACAGGTGTGATCATATATGGAGGCTCTGGTATCAATTTGATGCCAGATTTCACAATGAAGAAACTGAATTTGAACCCCACCAAGATGGCACCATTCACAGTTACACTAGCAGATCAACATCGGGTTGCGCCTCTTGGCATTATTGAAAAAGTACTGATGATAGTACAGGGTTGCCACTTTGTTCTAGATTTTGTTGTTATTGCACTTCCACAGGAAACTTCTTACCCTTTACTCCTGGGGAGACCTTGGCTGAGGCAAGCAAAAGCTTTGCAAGATTGGGGGAAAAACAAACTATGGATTTCAACAAGCACCAATAGCCAACTACAACTACATTTGGAAGAAGGATTTGACTCAGGGAAAACTACTGGGTATACTGTGGACACTCACGTAATGACCTCTATACCCCAAGAAGAAGATACATTATTGAATTGGATGATGGAAAGTGCAGAGTGTTGCACGGTGGAAATCAGTGAAATAGAAGAAGAAGTTACGGATGAAGGAGTTGCAGGAAAAGGCCATGAAGATCACAAGGAGTTGGAGAATGAGAGTTTGCAGGAGAATACAAACTTTGAAGAGGCAAAAAATATAGAAGTACCCGGGATGGAAAGTGATGAGCCGGAGTGCAGAGAAGACCTTCCTTTTTCGGATATACCTGAAGGATGGACTAGGGAACATATTGCAGAATATAAGCTAAATTCCACTCCCGCATACAGTTGAGATGATTTCTCAAACAAGACTAGTCCTGAAACACTGGTTCAAGAAGTAAATCTAGGGGACGAAGAGAACCCTCAAGTAGTCCATTTAGCCTCTTGGCTATGGCATTATCCTCCTTTACTGCAGAAGGTAACTTCTTTACTTTTTGCTTATAAAAATGTCTTCGCATGGTCCTACAAAGATTTAACAGGGATACCAGAGGAGCTTGGATTACACAGAATACCCTTAGTTGAGGGAGCCGCGCCTGCAAGAAGTAGGCCGCATCGACTAAATCCAAAATATGCAGAGGCGGTAAAGTTGGAAGTTACAAAACTAGAAGAAGCAGGTATAATTGTTCCAGTAGAACATTCCAGGTGGCTTTCTTCTATGGTTATTGTACCCAAGAAAAATACTGGAAAAATAAGAGTCTGTGTTGATTTTCGTGCCTTAAATAAAGTGACTGTTCAAGATGGATTTCCTCAGCCCTTTTCAGAGCAAGTACTTGAGGAAGTAGCCGGTCACACTTTGTATAGCTTCTTGGATGGTTTTAGTGGCTACAATCAGATAGTGATCCATCCTGATGATAGGGACAAAATAGCCTTTGTCACTCCATGGGGCACTTATGTCTATACCCGCATGGCTTTTGGTTTGAAGAATGCACCAGCTTCATTTAATAGAACAATGTATCTAATATTAGGCAAATGGTTGACAACCTTTCTATGCATTTTCATGGATGACTTTTCAGTATTTTCAGGCACAGATAGAAGAGCAACAATTCAAGATTTCCATGACCATTTGGAAAATCTAAAAGAAATCTTTGAGCAATGTCTTAGAACAGGTTTGAAGTTAAATACTGCTAAATGTCACTTTTTGGTCACTAAGGGCACTCTTCTCGGTCACATAGTATCTGCTAAAGGGATAACGGTGGATCCTGCGAAGGTTACTGCTATCCTTTCCATGCCTATTCCACAAAGCCTAAAGGAGGTGCAAAGTTTTTTGGGCCATGCAGGATACCATAGAAGATTCATACGAATGTATTCAGAAATAGCTAAGCCCTTATCAAGGCTTACCAGTAAAAAGGTCCCTTTCTCATGGAGTGCTGAAGCTGAGAAAGCATTTTGTGAACTAAAAATGAGGTTATGTGCTGCTCCACTTTTAAGCGTTCCTAACTGGTCATTAGAATTTCATGTGCATACAGATGCTAATCTTAATGCTATTGGTGCAGTTCTAGCTCAACCATCATCACACAAGGTTGATAGACCTATCTCCTATGCCAGCAGACTACTCACCCAAGCAGAAAGGAACTACAGTACGACTGAAAGGAAAGGCTTGGCTATTGTATTTGCTCTTCAGAAGTTTCGGCATTAGCTGCTCGGTGTACATTTTATAGTCATATCCGACCATCAGCCCTTGAAGTACTTGATAAACAAGCCTAGAGTAGCTGGAAGGATTTGGAGATGGTTACTCCTCTTTCAAGAATTCAACTTTGATATTCATATTAAGCCAAGAAGAGAGCACTACATGTCAGATCAAGTGTCCAGGACTGCAATGAGCGAGAAGGCAACAGGTATTAATGATGAACTGGTGGATAGTAATCTCTTCCTAGTAGCAATTCAGACTGATTGGTATGATGGAATTCTCCATTTTCTCACTACTGGAAAACTCCCAGAACACTTGACACCTATAGAAAAGAGAAGATTGCTCCTGAAAACCAAAGCATATTCACTTATAAATGGAAATTTATATAAATACTGTCAGGATGGTATCTTGAGAAAGTGTGTTTCTCTAGAGGAGGTAACCCCTTTGCTTCAGGTAGCACATAGTGAAGGGCATCTAAAGGGGGAAGAATTGGCTCACAGAATCATCCACAAGGGACTATGGTGGCCTCATATTTACAAGGATGCGATCAAGTTTGCTAAAGAATGCCACATCTGCCAGAGGTGTGCTCCTACGCCAACCAGATTGAATTTCCAACCATTAGTCATATCTACAGGATGGCTCCCATTTGAACACTGGGGTCTTGATTTCATAGGACCAATTAGTCCAACTGGCCAACCTAGAGGTAAGAAGTATATTTTGATGGCCACATGTTACGCAACTAAATGGATAGAGGCTAAAGCTACTATGGACTGCACGGCGTTAACAGTAGCTAAGTTCTTGTATAAACGTATTTTCTCAAGATTTGGTTGCCCATTGGAAATCACTAGTGATAGGGGAACACATTTTGTAAATCAGCTGCTCCAATTTATATTTGACAGGTACAAGGTCTTCCATAAAAAATCTTGTGCCTACTATCCAAGGGCAAATGGCCAAGCAGAGAGCTCCAATAAGATTTTGATCGGGTTGCTGCGCAAATTATCTTTTGATCATCAAAGCTTTTGGCTACAAGCATTGATCGGTGCAATTTGGGCTTTCAGAACTACAAGAAGGGGAACCATTGGTGAGAGTCCATTTAGCTTAGTATATGGAAAAGAGGCATTGGCCCCATTTGAATTCATTATCAAAAAGGAAATGGGAACCAAAACCATTGGAATTGAACCTCCCATTGAGAGATTGGTGGCATTAGAAGAATACAGAGAAGGAGCAATGCAAAAACTTCAGGTAACACAAGAAGAGCGCAAGAGACTGCATGACAGGTATCTGAGGTCTAATGAAGTTCAGGAAGGATCCATGGTTTTAGTGCATCAGGTCCCAACAATTCCAACCAAACTAGCACCCAAATGGATAGGACCTTACACGGTGGTAAAGGTATTACCTCATGGAGCAGTACATCTGGAGGATTTGCAGGGTAAGGGGATACCCCTGGTCAATATTTCCCGAGTGAAGAAGTACCTGAATTAAGGTAAATTGAAAGCATTTCATTTAGCGTACCTACCCTATTTCATTCAATGATTGCAGTTTATTATACCAAAAAAAAATGTGAAAAAAAAATTAAAAAAACCAAATATATATTATATATATATATTAATTTTTCTTAATTTATTTATTTCTCCAGGGTGAAGTATTATCTGAGTTAATTCAAGGAGGAAGAACTTCCTTCACTATATTGTTTTTAGCTTCGAGAATTGCACCGGACGATGCAAAGACTTGATGTGGGGGTCTGTATCACGGCATTTCCCTCTCTCCCACCATCCCCTCGACCCCTCTAACCCCACCGTCCCCTCCTCTTTTCCCCCACCACCCCCGCGGCCCCCACCATCACCTCGACCCCCTCCAACTCCACCAGCCCTCCTCTTTTCCCCCACCACCCCTGCGGCCCCACCCTCACCCCGACCCCCTCCAACTCCACTGTCCCCTCCTCTTTTCCCCCACCACCCTCACGGCCCCCACCATCACCTCGACCCCCTCCAACTCCACCAGCCCTCCTCTTTTCCACCACCACCCCACAAGCCCTCCACCACTCACCCCACGACCCTCCACCACACCACCACCACCCCATAGCCCTCCACCACTCCACACCACCACCACCCCACAACCCTCCACTACTCCACCACCCCACAGCCCTCCACCACTCCACACCACCACCACCACATAGCCCTCCACCACTCCACACCACCACCCACCCCACAACCCTCCACCACTCCACACCACCACCACCCCACAAGCCCTCCACCACTCAACCCACGGCCCTCCACCACACCACCACCCCACAGCCCTCCACCACTCCACACCACCACCCCACAGCCCTCCACTACTCCACCACCCCACAACCCTCCACCACTCCACACCACCACCACCCCACAACCCTCCACCACTCCACACCACCACCCCACAGCCCTCCACCACTCCACACCACCCCATAGCCCTCCACCACACCACCACCCCACGGCCCTCCACCACACCACCACCACCCCACAACCCTCCACCACTCCACACCACCAC
>CM035412.1:150604678-150699678 GCA_020310875.1 Ceratopteris richardii
CACGTCACTAGTCAACAATGATCTATGTAGCATGAACAAATTGTATATGATGCTAGGGTGCCATGTAAACGATGCTCTATGGAAGACAAAGAATAAATTCCCAATTTATCTTGATAGTATATTGTTGGGAGAAAAAGAAGCATCCATCATGAAGGAGCAAAGCAAGACCATCCCAAGGAGGAGAGAGAGAGAGAGAGAGAGAGAGATTGTGAGGTGAGAGAAAGATAGAACATTGGGGATAGATAGAGAGAGAGAGACAAATGCATACATATGTATACATTCATGCATATGCATGCACACATACACACATAGGCATGCACACATGCACACACATATATTTACATACACATGCATACACATCCATATGCATACACACGCATACATTTGCATAGATACACACATAAGGATTCACATTCACACATACATAGACTTGCAAAAAAACACACATACACATGTATGCATGCACATATATATACACATGAGCATGCACACATATACATATATGCATACACATACACATGCAATCACACACATGCATACACATACACATGCATATGTCATAGCTACACACACATGCATACACATGCACACATACATAGACATACAAATGTTGGGTGTGTGAGTGAGTGAGGAAGCATGAATAGAAGTACACACAAGAGTGAAGAAGGAGATCGAAGCATAGAGGCATGAGATGGCTAGAAGAGCTCTCCATAGATAGATGATCAATAATCTAAAAATGAGTGAAGTGAGAGCTATAAGTGAATCCCTAAGTGCAAAGTACCACCACATAAACCCACTTAGTACCAATGGCATTGTGCCGTTTCACAAACTCCCATGTAGAATTTTTGTGAATAGAATCCATTTCTAATTGCATTGAGTTCATCTAATTTGAATCATCACATGCATCTTCAAAAGTGAGTGGCTCTTCATTACATGCGGTTACAATAAGAGATACACCCAAAAAGTTAGTTGATCCATGGCAAGAGCTTGATCTAGTTCTTTCAGCACTTAACTTGCTTCCTTGCAATGTCCTTTCCAGCCATTGTGCCATGTGTTCCTCATGTAATACATCATCAAAATGTACATCAGAAGTGGTTTGAATATCATGCTAGAAATTTTGAGCCATCATGTTCTATTGTCACTCAACTTGCTACCTTGTGTCACTCTAGTACAATGGTAAGTACCAACATGAGGAGATACACCTCATAAATGTCAATCCACAGAGACCTGAGGACTGGTATGAAGATCGTGAGCAAGTGAATGCACAAGTGCGTGAGATAAAGCACACAAGCATGCACACACATACACACACACACAAGGTAAGAGCAAATAGTGGAAGAATGGAAGATCTTTGATTACAAAAGAACTCTCTTAGAAAGCTCAAATATCTAACTAGCTAACCCCAAAAATGAGATCTCTAACTCTTTTTATAGTTTTTTGAGTGGTTTTGGCCCTGTCCAGACCTAGTCTCTGGCCTAGTTAAAAATTAGGTTCCAGGGCTTATTTGAGGACTCAAATGGAGTCTAAAAATTATGAAAATTGGTAGGATGGTACTTATAATACTTCTCAAGCTCAATAACTCCTCAACTTGAACAAAATGGAGTTGCAAAAATGTGAAAATGGTATTTACAATGGTTTTTAGTCATGAAAATCACTATTTTTGTAGGGATTTCTTCTGAAAATTTGACATGTGCTTCTCGGAGCTCCCTATATGCTCTGTCTTCTTGTGTGTCCACCTCTTTGATGTGTTCCTGTGCTTTTTCCTTGACCTTGAGCTTCAACACTCCCCCTCCTCTCGTCGTCCCTGACAGGCCCTTGTTGGAGTGGTTGTTCCATGTAGTACTGTGAGATGTAGTGTCCATCATGTATCCACAAAAGCGATGTGCCTTCTGAGTGTAGTAGGGTCAGTTGTCCTTTTCTTCAGTTTGTAAATGCTAGCCCATGGAAGTCTTGTTCCATTTGCATGTAGATCTTCCTTGGATTCCAGCATAAATGTGTTGTTGTGAGCTTCCAAAAAATGCTAGTTGCTCAGAAGATGTTGTCAATGTTGATTTTGAGCAACTGTTGACTGTGAATTACTTCGTAGGTACCGATGTTGTAGCATGGATGTCCTCTGGATCTTCCAATCATAGCTTTTATACTTTTTATGCCAAGTACTTGTAACCCATAATGAATGATGGGTAAGTGCATTAGTGCATGGGTTGTAGAAAATATGTGCCTTGTGCATGGCCTTCTAATATGGCCCTATGTATGCGTACTTGGGGAATGCATTGGAGGAAATATGGTGCAAGAAATTGGATCTTGAGCAAAGTGCTCAAGGGTATGCTGATGGAGAGGTTTCCTAATCTATCATGGGTAGAGTGTTATCAAACTAGGCCATTCTTACTCTTCGTGTTGTGCTCCAACATGGTGATTGACCATCGGCTTGTCTCCCATTGTTGATGGATGTCCTTGTTGATGGTTCGTTTCAGAAAAGCTGCAAGCGCACAGTCCTATCCTTTCTCTTTTTTTTTGTTTTTTTTTTTAAGGAACAATGTCAAGAAACAAGAAGAAGGTGTTAGCATCAATAAAAGATTTTACATATGTCCAATGTGTCGCGTGTGCTTGGGATTCTCAATTGTGTGTATGCATGACCATGTAATGTGGCCCTATATTGATGCATGCTTTGGAAGTGCATGGCCTGAATGGTGCAAAAGATAAGGTTATTCCAAAGGCACATGGTTGTTGCATGTTGAGGCTTTCAATGTTACTTGCAGATGTTGATGCAATCTGGAGGTGTCCATTGGTTGAATGAAAAATGATCATTCCTCCTGGTAGGGAGCCATTTTAGAACGGTGCTTTGCTGCATATTGCTCACTTTTGACTTCATCATCTTTGGGTGGTTGCTTAAGTTTTGTATCCCACGTGGTTGCTCTTTGGTTCTCTGGATGCTACTAGTGCTTGTGGTTTCCAAACCCATATCCTTGATGATGGTCTCCTTACTATTGTCGAAGAGATGAGTTGATCTTCTTTGGCTCTTTGTGCCTGGTTCCGACCCTTACTTATCCTTGGCTTCTTTGTTGAGACTTTTCTCGTGAGGGAGATCAACGGTGTTTGTGCATGTAAGAGTGCCTTGGGTACCCACATGTGTACTTGTCCTTGTTGAGCTACAACTAATTTCTTAGGCACCCAGATTTGTACGTTAATGTGGTCAGCCTTCCTCGATTGCTTCAGTACCCAAATTTGTTGGAGACTTTGTGGTTGAGTGTATCTTCATTTCTTGGTTCTTCTTTCGGCATGGTTGGCCTGTTTAGATGGGAATTTTAGTGCCACAATTGGTGGTTGTTCTCCTTTTTGTATCTAGATTTGCTTCATGCCCGGAACTTCTCTCTTCTTGAATTTTGTTTGTCTATTTGATATGGCAGTTCTCCTGTGCTATTGAGATTGCCTCTATGGTTGAAATATTGTGGCTGCATTAGCCTTTGAAAATGAAGAGAGATACACTTACCTTTGAGACTGTTCTTCCATGACTAAGTTCTCATGGGTCATAGAGTTTTTGACACATACAACATCTTTTTCTCTAAGATTAAGCTTAGAAGAAGGAAGAGAATGTGTGACATTTGGATCTATGAGCATGCAATTCACTAATTCTAATGTACTACATTGTTCATGTACCCAAACTTGAAGAAGTTGGCTTCTTAGGTTTAAGTTGACTGCATGGTCATAGATCTAGCCTTGACCCAAGACAAGTGGTTCTGTAAGGTCCTCGTCATGACAGACTAGCATTTTGACTCTTATTGGGACATCTTGAAGGTAGATGGGAAGCTCCACCTTGCCCAAACAAGGGGTCTCCACACCTCCCAACCCTATGAGATAGGCTTCTATGGGATTGATGTTCACTTGAAGATCTTGGCAGTATGAGAGTCTGACTGCACTATTTGCTGCACCTGAGTCAATGAATGCTCTCACCATCCTTACATTCTTTCCTTGCCGTACCTCTATGGTCACAAAGGAATGTTGATCGATTATTCAAGAAGCCTTCACACCTGATGTCTAGCACATGGCCATGTGATATCTTGGGGCTTTTGGATCGACATCCAGGCCTAATCACCTTAACTTATTCCACCTAATGCCCTCGCCTCTGTCTGTGCTTCTTCTCTAACCCCTAGCTCTTCTTCTTTTTGCTTCTTAGTAGTGGTGAGTCTCGTTAGCATATCCTGCATAAGAGGTTCCTAACATAGCTTGAATCTACATCCACTTATATAGTTTGGCAAGATGTCACCTTCTAGAGTGGCTAGTTGAACCGCATCGCTAGTGGAAATTCTATTAATGATCATGGGTCCATATCCGTGTTTCTCCAGTTTTTGAGCATGTTGTTTTAGTGTATAAACCAACACTAGGTCTCCCTCTTTCAACCCTTTATCCTTGATGTGGGCATTAAAGTATGTCTTTTGTCTTTTCTTTGCAGCATAGATGCCTGCTGCCGCTCATAACCTCGTCTCACCTAAGCATTCTATATCAAAGATCCTAGAGGACAACTCATGTCCATGACACTCATGCTCTTGTGCTACCTTTAAAGCTGGGATTAGGAAGTCCAATGGAAGCACAACATTTTTTTCGAAGACCATCTAAAATGGGGTGGCATTGAGTACCATTTTGTAGGCAACTTGGTAAGCCCAAATAGCATGATGAAGTTATTTGTCCCAATCAGAGTGTTTATTATTTACCAATTTTGTCAATACATTACATATGATCTTATTTGTGCTCTCAGCTTGTCTATTAGCTTGTGGATGATAGAGGGAAAACTTCTTGTGTATCACCAAGAATTCTTGGAGAAGGTTCTTGTTGGTGTATGAAACACCACAAGAACTAAGCTAAAGTGATATTAGAACACCTCCATAACCATCATTAGCTTAGCAATACTCAGAATTTGAAAACTTCATCACTGAACTTAGTGAAATTTAAAAATTTACTTCTCAAAAATCTGTGCCTTTTCTTCTAGCTTCAAATATGATTTGTATTAGCTTGATCCGTACAAATTCTTTTGATCATTTGCTAATAGAAGTTCTTGCTAATGTTAAGCAACACATATCAAACAAAAATTTCAAGTAATATCTTCAAAATCTTCTGATTTCACTTCAACATTTGAACTTTGTCTAAAATCTGAAAAATGACTTCATCGATTTGACATACGTTCACTGTTAGACTCATTTCTCTGAATACATGTCCCGTTTTGTAAAGATCTTTTGAGCAGTTGTAGTTGAAGGTAGTAGCTTTAAAATGAGCTATGACTCTTGTACTGTGAGATCTGACCTTAAGAAGATCAGGGAAAAATGCGCCAAAAAACTCGTAACTGTCAACTAACTTACACACTAATATGAAATCACTTAGAATTCAACACACAAGAGGAATTAGACCAAATCCTTCTACACAAACATGTGTTATCTATCAGAGAAGATGTGTACAAAATGGCTTGGCCTCATTTTGCTCATAGCCATGGAAAACTCTCCTATATTGAGTAGTTCTTCCTCAACATCTCTCTCAGAGAAAACTCGACTTTTCTCTATTCACTCGAGATTTATAAAATTGAGTTCTCTATTTTCTATTTAACTCAAATTGACTTATATACATATGGTCTACATACTCCTAGACTCAAACTCGTAATTTTTAAGGTTCTATGTCAAGATTAGACTTTAATTTTGCACTAAATTACAAGAGTGAATTTGTCCCTTCACTTAGGCTTAGTTTTCTGAGTGCTTTGCCTTCACTTCTCTTTATCTTTCTTCTTCCTTCATATATCTTCATATATTCATGTCTAATTAGTGAGTGAAGCCCCAACAGCTCCCCCTCAATCACTAATTAGCATTCTCTGTCTTCTTCATGCATCTTTCTTCTCTTTTATTCCTGCCATTTCTTTGAATCTACTTGTCTTCACTCTATCCAAGCTCTTTGTCATAATATCTGCAATCTGATCTTTTGTAGAAGTGTATACCACTTCAAGCTCCTTCTCCATTACCTTTTCTCTCAAGAAATGATATTGTATCTCTATATGCTTTGTTCTTGCATGAAATACAGGATTTGCTGCAAGATATAATGAACTCATATTATCTCCATGTATGATAGGTATACCTTGATCAATATCCAAGCTTTTGAACAAGGTCTGCATCCATATCACTTCTTTTGCTGCTTCCACAAGTCCTTTGTACTCAGCTTGAGTTGATGATAAATCCACTGTATGTTTTTTCTTTGAACACCAACTCACAAGTTTATCTCCTATGTATATCATAAATCCATGTGTTGACCTTCTATCATCACTATATGCTTTCAACCTTATATCTGATGTAAACGGATAATATAATCCTTCCTTCAAAGTTCCTTTGATGTATGTAAGAACTCTTTGACCTGCAATCCAATGTGGGTCCTTTGGACAATGCATGAACTGAGAAAGAACTCCCACTGCATAACTAAGATGAGGTCTTGTTAATGTAGCATAAATCAAGCTTCCCACTAAAGATTGATACTTCCTCATATCTTTGAACTCTGCACCATCATATTTGCTGAGTTTATGATTGACCTCTGGTGGTGTTGATGCCTCTCTGCAACTCTCCATGTTAAACTTCTTTAGAAGATTCAAAAGATACCTTTCTTGTGATACATATATGCCATGTTCTGCGTAAGTGATTTCCATTCCAAGAAAATATGACAATTTTCCTAGATCACTTATCTTGAATTCCTTCTCAAGTAATCTCTTCACCTCCTTGATTCCTTCATTTGAAATACATGTGATTATAATGTCATCTACATAAATACAAATGTAGATCATACCTTCATCTGTTCTCTTGATAAGTAAACTTGCATCTTCCTTTGAACTTTGCCCAAGATCATTAAGACACTTCACAAGTCTATAGTTCCAAGCTCTTGGAGCTTGCTTTAATCCATAAAGTGCTCTTCTCAATCTGCAAACATAATTTGGAAAGTTGTAATCTGCAAACCCTTGAGGTTGCTCCATGTAAACTTCATCTGATATATATCCATTCAAAAATGCATTCTTTATATCCAATTTGAATCAATATCCATCCTTTTGATGCTGCAATAGCAATGATTGTCCTTATGGTTGACATATTTGCTACAGGATTGAATGTCTCATCATAATCTATGCCATGAGTTTGAGCATAGCCTTTAACAACCAATCTAGCTTTGTATCTGGCTATTCTTCCATCTGCATGCTTCTTTATTTTGTAAACCCATTTATTTCCAATCACTTTCTTACCATTAGGTTTTGGAACAAGTTCCCAAGTTTTGTTTTCTTCAAGTGCATTAAACTCTTCCTTCATTGCTTCTTCCCATTGTCTCTTACCTTTTGCTTCATCATAGCTTTGAGGTTCTTCATCTTCCTTAACCATGTAAGCATAGTTTTTCTGAGTCAAATAAGAAGTATCATAAGAGTACCTTGTAGGTTGTTTCCTCATTCTGGCTGATCTTCTTGGTTCACACTCTTCATGGGTATCTGGATATACTTCTTCATCAAATCTTGGTACATATTCATTTCTTCTATATGATCCAACTCTGGATGTGCTTTCTTGCATATGATCTTCATCTCCATCTACCTGCATATGTGTCAATCTTTATCTGCATACCAACTCTTCTGTTCATCAAATGTCACATCTCTGGAAACAATAAATTGTTTAGTTAGAGGACTCCATAGCCTATAACCCATCTGCTTTTCATCATACCCAATAAATACATATTTTTCAGCCTTTGGTTCAAGCTTATGTCTGAGTTGTGATGGTACATAATCTGAGTTGTGATTGATCCAAACACCTTACAGTGATCAAGTGTTGGTTTCTTACCCCACCATGCTTCATAAGGGGTCATTGTCCCTTCACTTAGGCTTAGTTTTCTGAGTGCTTTGCCTTCACTTCTCTTTATCTTTCTTCTTCCTTCATATATCTTCATATATTCATGTCTAATTAGTGAGTGAAGCCCCAACAGTTTTCAATGACTTCATTCAAGAAGTGTGTGCCTCTGTCACTTACTAACTCTATGGGTAACCCGTATCTGGTGAACACGTTCTCGAATAAGAAATTAGCCATTGTTTGAGCATCATTCTTTCTCGTGGATTTTACTTCTACCCACTTTGTAAGGTAATCTATGGCTACAATGATATATTCAGCATGGGAGCCACAAGAAGGTGGTTGTAATTGCACACCTACACCTGAATCTAAGATTGATTTGGTTGTGTAACCTTGGTAGGTGATTGGAAGATAAGTATTAACTTCATCACCTTCACTCATGTCCCCTATTTTGTCTAGAGGTATCTCTGGGACTTTCTTCTTAGAGCCTACTTTTGGCATATTGGAATCAAGTTCTGGAACTTGATTCGCCACATGATTCCATAACTCCGGATTTACTTTGAGCAGCTCTTCTAAGGTGAGATGACACTGAAACTTAGTGTTCCTCACGACATCAGTGTTCCTTGGCACCATTGAGTCATCATTTCTTACCGATATTGTGGGAGATCCGATTTGAAGAGATTCAGATTCCCATGGGCCTATGAATTGTGGAAACTCTTGTAAAGAATTAGATTCAAAATCTAATCTTTCATCTTCTTGTTGCTCCACTTGGTCTCCATAGATAGATGGAATGACTTAGGGAAACTGATCATGAAAGTCATCAATCTCAGGAATAGGAGGGGAACTACCCTTCTCCTTGGCCCATTTCTCTTCTTATATTTCCCCCAAGAACTCTTGAGAGTATTGTTGAATTGAAAGAGGTGTTCCTTCATCCACAGAATCAGGAATGTAAACTTTCATGGGTGGTAAGTTTTCTCTTTCAAGAATTGGTTGAGCCTGTGGAGGTAAAGAAACCTACGGTTTTTTTACCGACTGCTCTAATCTTTCTAGTAAGCCTAGGAAATGCAAACTTGGTTTGATAGAATTTATCTTATTGAACTATTGATTGGCCTTGAACATAGCTTGAGCTAGTTCTACCATTTTTATGCATATTTTTGTCTGCTCAATCTCTAAATATGCTCTAGGGTAGCTCTTGTCTTGGTTGTAGTAGTTGACCCTTCCTGAAGTCGAGTCTGGTAGGCCTTTAACATCATGTCCAAGCCTTCTAGGGTTGGATCTGCAAGAATAGACCATGGTTGTAGTCTATTTATAGTGATTGGTGGGGTGGGATAAGGTGGAGTGGATGGAGCTTTGGCATGCAAGGGGCTTTGAGATGCAATATCTTCTATTTTTGCTTTTGTGTCTTTTAGGCTTTCTTCGAGTTTGGATAAATTTTTAGTCCACTTACGATTGGTTCTCTCCCTGGTATCTTTCCATGTTCTTATTTTCTTCTTATTAGGCTCTCCTGATTCACTTGACTCTGATTGCTCAGCTGGTTTATCTTGTTTTAATGCTTGTGCCCTAGTAACTGCCTGTATAGGAGCCACATTACTGCTACTAGCACTTAAATCCACCACTAAGCCTACCACATTAATTGGTGTAACCTTGGGTGCACTAGAGGGGTTCCTTGGACAATCTCTTGGGAGATGTTATTTGCCATACTCAAGACAAAAGCCTTGTATTGTGATGTTTTGTCCTTGTCAGTAGTGGGGACATTCACGAATGAAGTGGTCATCCTGACATCTAAAACATGGTGCTCTAGGGGCTTGTGGTCTTAGTTGTCTCAATTGGGGCCTGTGGTTAGGATTCGTGTACATGATACTCGAGTATTCTAGCTCCCAATTTGGTTCCATAGGTGGTGCCTCATATTGATATGGAGGTCTCACTTTGCTCAAGTGAATCTATGTAATAAGCTTGTGAACTATCTTCATGGGAGTAGTCTGAACTCTGAGCATGAGGATCATTTTCTGAGACCAAAGGGGTTAGTGGCACCAAGCTCTATTAAGGTTCTCCTCCGCCACTACATACTTAACTGGAATCACATTGGCAAGAGCTGGTGGTTGGTTTCCTAGGACTGGTTGTGACCTATATGGTGCCTGATATTGCTGTTGTGGCCTATATATGGCTCTTGGTATTGATTCTCATACCTACCCTACTGGTAAGGTTGCTGATAATTTTGTCTAACAACATGCCTATTGTATGGACAATCTTGAGCCATGTGGATCGTGTATTTTCTCTCAATTGTGCAGTATGGAGCATTCAAGTTTCCTTGGGTTTGAGCTATCATTGGGCAAACATTAGTCATGTGGTCTCCTCTTTGGCAGGTGTGGGTAACTCTGGAATAGGGCATGTTTCTAAGTATTGTCTAAACCGTCTTTCTGCAAGTCACACTATTTCTTGGGGTGTCTGCTTGAAGCTATGGGTCAAGGATGATGTGTTATGCATGATACCACTCTTGGAGAATTCTACAATGAATTCTTCTAGTAGTTGACCTATGTTTCGATAGTTGCGACTATTCAGGGGTTGAAACCAAGCTAAGGTAGTACCCTTGAGAGTCAAACTAAATTCCTCGAACTAAGTGAACAAGTCCTCAACCTGCTCAGCTCTTAACACTTGTTTGAAATCGGCCACATGATCATAAGGATCTCCGAACCCATCAAAATAGGACTTCATTGCCTTAACCACTTGAGAGGGTGTAAGGGTTCTTGGGTGCTCTCACGGTCTTGGAAATGGAAAATCATGTTCATCTCTTTGGTGCCTATGTGCTCGATGTCTCTCTCTTTCAGGTCTTTCACCTTCAAGTCTAGATCTCTCTCTATCCACCATGTGAGAAAACTTATATCAGGTCTCTCTCTTGTGCATTCTCATTGTGCCTCATGAGCTTGGGATGATCCCGCTCCTTGGAGGCCATGGGAAATAATAGATCATGGTGGAGGATAAATGAATTCACCTTGCCAAGTATATGCATGCCTGTCATGCTCTGATACCAGGAACATTTTCTTCGATGTGTGACTTGGATAGATAAATTTGCCTTGTGTCTCTGGATCTTTGGACTCATAGATGGTGACTATTGGGCTAGGTTGATCTGGCTTGAATCTCCAAAGGGCTTCCCCCATTTCTCTATTCAAGAATAGCTCTATGTTTTTGTTGTTTTGAGGGATCCAATCTAGAGTGATTACCTTGGTCAAGACAAATTTGCCTTGCAGAGTCTTGGGTTCTCATCCTAGATCTCCTTGCTCTAGGTCTCATATCTCGTTCTCAGGGATGATATTTCCATACGCATATGTCCTATCAGGTAAGTTGGTAACCACATACATGGTTCCTTGCTTATCAATATACAACCCTCTTCAAACTTAACCACTGTGTGTTCAAGTCCAAAGGCTTGATCTGGATTTTTGAGTTGGACCACTAATCGCCTCAGGCCATCCTCATAGATGCAAGCACCTAATCGGTTGGTCTGAATATATTCCAATTGTGTTTATAGGGACCTTCTGGTGTCTACAAGTATCCAATGTTTGAGTTTCCTGTGTGTCTCTCCATGTTGAATGACATTTCAGAGTCACTTGTGTCCGAACTTAGCACATAGGGATAACCACTTAGTTGTTGTGCCAAAGACTTAGCTATATGGTTGACACTAGCTTCAGAGGATCTAATGCTTTGTTTATCCTTGCCTAGATATCTACCAGATCTTAGGTTCATAAGCCTTGTCTACTAGTCCCACTCTTCCCTTTATATTGCTCACATTCTTGTGGAGCCTCCTTGGTTTCCTAGTCTCACTTGAGGGTCAACTTCAAATTACTATATCCTATGACAAAAAATGGATTTCGTATGAGAAAGTTATGGCAGTTCAGGGTTCTGGGGGTTAAAATTGGTAAACAGGACCTCTCTAGGATTACTTCAAAACAAAAGATACGTGATATTGGGTCTGACGATACAATACTTGTGGTTGGCGATACTTGGAATTCCACAATACAATACTTGATACCACCACGATACACGATACCAGATTTTCATGATACAATAGCTTTGTTTTCCACGATACGTGATACCACTACGAATGATACCACCTCAAGCGGTACGATAGTACCAAGGCAATACCAACTTCCATGATAGGATACTGCTATCAAAACGATACAATATTGGAAGTGGTCACGATACGATACCGACCTGTCCCATGATACGATACTGTTGGCAAGACGATATAATACTAGGAGATCTAAGGCGTCATATGATACCACTTGGTCTCACAATATGATACCACTTACTTTCACGATACAATACCACTAGCTAGACGATACCTCACTTCTCAGGATATGATACTGCTTGTTAATGATGATACGATACAACAAGCTTCGTGATACAATACCAGTAGGATTGCGATATGATACCACTCAAGCATCACAATTGTGATACCTCAACCCAACGATACACGATACCTCGATGGTATCCCGATACAGCAAGGAGGCGATACACGATACTTGACAAGTATCATGACACACGGGAGTTTTGGTATCACGATACCTAAAATTGTTTATATATTTAGGTAGTGATGTGTGTGAAGACTCTAGGACCGTCGGGATACTTTTTCCCCTCTTTAGGAGGTTCCCCCCCCCCCTTGTATATATGCTTATTTCCCTAATGGGCTACTTATCTTTGTACATTCTAGTGGTAATACATTTTGTATTGTGTGTTGTGCTTCAAGCTTCTTCTTCTTCCTTGTGTTGTTCACGTGCTTCCGCAGACGTCTAACTCCAACAATTGGTATCAGAGCAGGTCGCCGCTTCATCTAGCGCATCGTCGACACCTCTTCAGTTGTAGTCTCAAAATCGCAAGAAATTTTGTGAGCATACTCAGAGTGTTTTAGAGATCAAAACAGCTTCGCTATGTGGTGCTGAAATCACGATCTGAGCTTGTTTTGGTGATTGAACGCATTATGGCAGTGCTTGTGCAGGCTATTTGATCTTTTTGTGTCAAAGGTATATACCAATTTTGGTTCACTAGCTTATACCAGTTTTGGTTCACCAATATAAGCATCTTGAAGTCCACTACAAATTTAGCAGAATTCCTGGCAGTTCTATTCAACTTTTTGAGATACAATCAATTTTATACATCAAGGTATTTTAGCCACCAGCCATGGCTTAAAGCAGTGATGTATTCCGTATGGTGGCTGTTGAGGATAAGTTGGATGGTACCAACTACCCGTTATGGGCTTATATGATGCGACATGTATTGGTTGCAAAAGGACTGTGGAAATTGTGTAGGGTGTTGAAAAGCGTCCTATCACACGTGCAAGTGTTACAATTGCAAGTACTAAAGTTGATGTATAAGGTATCAAAGATGATGAATTTTGCATATTCCTGTTCGTGCTACGGTTTCCATTGCACCTACTGTAGAGAGAATTTGTTGGGATCGCAGAGATGCCCAGACACATGCATTGATAGCTTTGTCTATCAAACATGCCATTATTTATCACATTCACTCTTGTAGAACAACTAAGGATGCATGGGATATACTTACCACATTGTACCAGGCTAGGAATGAGGCTCGTCTTGCTTATCTCCGAAAACAGTTGGAGAGTGAGCACATGAATGAAGGTGATTCTATAGATATTTTTCTAGCAAAGATCAAGGATTTGAAGGAACAATTGATTTATGTAGATGAAGTCCTTCTTGACAGTTCACTTGTGCAGGTTGTTCTGAATGGTCTGCTCGACTCATATCAGAGTTTTGCTTCTACTCTTTGTTTGATGATGAAAGGCAATCCAAATGCCTTAACATTTGAAGAGTTAGTTTCTGTTTTGTTGTAGGAGATCAGTTTAGGTAGAATATGTATATTATGCATGTTGTAGATCAAGCTTTCCTGTCTAGTCAGATGGGCAAAGGAAAATGGAGCTCTTCTACTAGTAAGCAGAAATCTGCAAATGCTGCACATTTGAAGAAGGAAGACAAAGATGAGAAGAAATCAGAAAAGCAGAAATTGTTTTGAAAATACTATAAAGTAAATGATAATGTCATTAAGAGCTGTCCAAAACTGGTTGCTAAAGAGGCAAAGAAGAAAGAGGCCGGAATGGTTGTTGCAAAGGCCTCTACACCGAAAACAAAGTCTGCTAATGTTATGTAGAATGAAGAATGGATGTTTACTACTGTTTGCAGTTTTGACCCATCTTCTCATGACCAGTGCATGTCTGTAGTAGACTCAGATGTTTGGTACTTCGATAGTGGGGCGACCAAACATATTACATCGCAGCACAGTTTCTTCTCTTCACTCCAAGCCTGCCCCTATAGGGAATACTGTTACATGCGGCAACAACTCCTCTTATCTTCTTATGGGAGTTGGTAAGGTCATTTCGACTACTGCTGATGGTAGTTCTTTCACTTTCTCAAATGCTTTGTTTGTGCTAGGGATCAAGAAAAATCTATTTTCATTTTTTGCATTAGCCAAGACTGGCTTGGTCGTGAAATTTGTTGATGACAGATGTACAGTTCATGATCTATCAAATGGTGATGCCATTATTGCTTCTGGCATTTTATGTAGTGGGTTGTACAAACTCATAGACTATGAAAGATCTATAAATGATTCGGCATGTGCAGTACATGATTCTCAGCCTATGTCAGATGCAAAGCTTTGGCATGCATGCTTTGTTCATCTGAATTTTGCTAGTTTGCTACGCCTGCAGAAATTTGAAATGGTGTCCTCTTTGTCCAAACTTGAGGCACTTGTAAAACATGTTTGTGAAGGCTTTATTTTGGGCAAAATGCAGCGTTCTTCCTTTCCAAAAGATGGTTCAGTTCGGGCTACTCAGAAATTGTAGCTTATACATAGTGATATCTGTGGTGCTATGCAGACACCTTCTTTTAGGAACTATCTTTACTTCATGACTTTCATCGATGATTTTTCCAGGCATGCATGGGTTTATCCATTGAAGGCAAAGTCCGAAGTGTTTATGTGCTTTAAATAGTTTTTGGTTTTGGCCGAAAATCTGTCAACATGTAAAATGGGCACCCTCTGTTCTGATCGAGGGGGGAATATATGTCTTCTGAATTTAATGCATTTCTGGTTGAACATGGGATAAAACATCAATGTACAGTGCCGTATACACCTCAATAAAATGGATTTGCTGAACGGAAGAATAGGTCACTCATGGAAATGGCAGGGTGTATGGTCAGGAATTAGGGTTTACCACATAGTTTCTGGCTTGAGGATGTTATGTGTGTAGCATATCTAGTTAACAGGTGTCCCACTAAAGCGTTGCAGTCAATCACTCCATATGAAGCTTGGCATTGGTCGCAAGCCATCTGTTGCTCATCTGTGTGTTTTGCATTAGTGCCTGAACAAGTTTGCAAAAAATTGGATGATAACGCAGTAAAATGTATTTTTATTGGGTACAATTTTGAAAGCAAAGGCTACCATCTGTATCATCCACATACTAAACGCATTCTGGTTAGCCGTGATGTTGTTTTTGTGGAAGATATTATTCAACCCTTACTTTCATGTACTAAGGAGACATCTATTAGCTCCAAAGACATGTATGATATTTTGCTGCCTCCTTTTATAGGTGGATAGTCTAGTGCTTGTCCTAATGAGGCAACTTCTCAACCTTTGAAGGTTTCATGTGATGATGCAGATCATTCCATTTCTGATGCAGATTTACATGATGCACTTGTTGATGAGAGAGCTGATATTGAGGAGGCAAAAAATATGCCAAAATGGTTGGTGTAGACTTTGTGTGACAACAAATTAGATGCACCTCTATCATAGTGTACTCAATCAGGCTCTCATAGTGCCTCTTTTGCATCAGATTGCTATGCTATGGCTTCCTCTAGTCTCTGTGATGAGACTTAACCTATTTCGTTTGATGAAGCACAAAATTCTGAACATTGGATGGTTGTAATGCAATTTGAATATGATGCTATCATAAAAAATGGTATCTGGTCTTTATGTGACTTGCCTCCTGGAAAGAAGGCCATCGACACTAAGTGGGTATACAAGCTGAAGCATAAACCTGATGGAACAGTTGAGAGGTATAAGGCTAGGCTTGTTGCAAAGGGTTATGCACAGGATAGAGGCATTGATTTTGATGAAACCTTTGCTCCTACTTGCTGAATGAATATTGTTCGTAGCATCTGTGCACTTGGTATATACGCTTATTGCCCTAATGGACTACTTATCTTTGTACATTCTAGTGGAAATACATTCAATATTGTGTGTTGTGCTCCAAGCTTCTTCTTCTTCTTCTTCCTTGTGCTATTCACATGCTTTTGCAGACGTCTAAATCCAACACAACTCAACCGGACACGATACTTGGAGTTTTGCAGTCCAAATTCAAAAATTTGTGTAGATATGTGTACCTTATAGTCTCCTTGTCACTCTTATGTGCCTCTAGATGCAAAGTCACCCTCCAAACTCATGATACGACACTCGTCATACGAAATGTAGGTCGCCTCATGTTTTGGTGTTTTGAAAGTTTTCAAAGAGTGTTTCTTCAACATTTTTAGCTCTGAACTCCCTCTGCGCTTCTTTCTCGTAGCCACAAGTGAAAAATGAGGTGGATGTATAGTCAAAGAATGAAAAAATCAGAGAAGATGAAGATGGGAGAAGATGGTGATGATGATGATTGATGATGATGATGATGATGAAGGAGAAGAAAGAAGTAGAAACTAAACTGAAAAAGAATATTTTTTACCTTCCAATGTCTTACCATCACACGCTCGTCCTCAAAGATCTCTCTCCGGCAATGGCACCAAATTTGGTGTCACTCTAGCACAATGGTAAGTACCAATGTGAGGAGATACACCTCATAAATGTCAATCTGTGGAGATGTGAGGACTGGTATGAAGACCGTGAGCAAGTGAAGGCACAAGCACGTGAGTGAAAGCACACAAGCATGCACACACATACACACACACAAGGTAAGAGAAAAGAGTGGAACAATGGAAGATCTTTGATTACAAAAGAACTCTCTTACAAAGCTCAAATCTCTAACGAGCTAACCCCAAAAATGATCTCTCTAGCTCTTTCTATAGTTTTTTGAGTGGTTTTGGCCCTGTCCAAACCTAGTGTCTTGCCTACTTAAAAACTAAGTTCCAAGGCTTATTTGAGGGCTCAAATAGAGTCTAAAAATTATGAAAATTGGTAGGATGGTACTTATAATACTTCTCAAGATTGAGGACTCCTTGACTTGAAGAAAATGGAGTTGTAAAAATGTGAAATGGTGTTTACAATGGTTTTTAGTGATGAAAATCACTATTTTTATAGGGATTTCTTCTAAAAATTTGACATGCGCTTCTTGGAGCTCCCCACATGCTTTGTCTTCTTGTGTGTCCACCTCTTTGATGTGCTCCTGTGCTTTGTCCTTGACCTTGAGCTTCAACACCTTGCAATGTCCTTTCCAGCCATTCTAGCATAGATTGTGCACTCTTGATAGACATGTGTTCCTCAAGCAATACATAATCAAAATGTACATTAGAAGTGGGTTGAATATCATGCTAGAAATTTTCAACCATCTTTGACTAGAATTTTTTAGCCATGTTTCTCTAAAAAGTTTGGGAATTTTTAGCCATGTTTGGTTGGAATTTTTCAGACATATTCAGCTAAAATATTTCATCCCTTTGAACCTCGTTCGGACTCCATGTCCATAATCAAACAGAGCACTTTGAAACAAATGCATGAGTGTATCAAACACATCTTGTGAGCTAATTGTTGGCTGAATTTTATATTTTCATGTAAAGGATTTCAACAAATGCCACTTCTCTACTTACAATACTTTTTTCCGTCAATGGATGGTGCAAGCAATAACCTTGACTCTCACTACTATATCCAACAAATATACATTTATTTGCCTCATCATCAAGTTTGTGATGGCAATAATCCTTTGAGTAATGAAGAAATGAGTGATGTATCCAAAATGATCTCATCACTTTTTGCCAATTGCTCTTTAAAATCCTTGATGCATGTAATATATATCTTTTTATCCATACATGCATTTTCAAGTTGCTCTCTCAAGTAAGCAACACATGCTTCATTATGCACGGCATACAAAGAAGCAAGTGTACCCTAAGTTTGTCTTGAAGTAGTGCATGATTGGATGTGTAAAACAATATGCCACTTCATACAAAGGGGAATCAATACATGAGCTTGAGCATCCTTTCCATTCCAGCTAAATTGTTCATTTGTAGGTGGATAAGCCATAGTCACTATACTTGAAGAAGGTCCTAAATCTATGACAACAAATTGTCTAGATGAAGAACTGATTGGTGGCTTTTCAACATCTACCACCATGTTCCATAGTTGCTTTGCAACAATAACATGCTACATCATGTAAGAACACATTGGATAATTGGTCCAATCAAGCTTATCATCAACTTGAAGCATGCCAAACAAGTCATTGTTATGATTGCCATTGCATGGAAGAACTCAAAAGTAGAAAGATATGAACTTCAACAAAGCTAAAATCCAAGCTGAAAGGCACCTCATAAATTGTAACTTAGATGGTAAATCTCACTCCATGAATGGATTTGAAAGGGCGGAACACAAGTGCTTCAAGTGGAAATGATCTTCTAGTGTTGAACTTCATCTTTCTATGCTCTAGAATGGATTTGCAATGTGAAAAGTGTGCATAGTGACATATGGAAGAAATAGCAGGCTGAGGAGCTGAACTATTGGGTGTGTGAGTGAGTGAGGAGGGATGAATAGAAGTACACACAAGAGCAAAGAAGGAGATCAAAGCACGTAGACATGCAATGATTGGAAGGCCTCTATGTTGATAGATGATTAGCAATATGAGAATTGAGTGAAGTGAGAGCTATAAATGAATTCCTAAGTATGAAGTGCCACCACATATGAGTCTATCATGTGTATGTGTTACATGGGAAAAAAACCTCTAGCTGTCACTAGATTAAAAGGTGTTCATGTATAGGGAAACAATTCACATCAAAGCTACTTGAGGGACACATAAATGTAATAACAAACACACACACATATATATACACACACATGTGTGTACACATATATACACACAACACATAGACATACACAAAAATGCATGTACAGACATATAAATACAACATACACACATGCATATTGAAAAAACACACACATAGATGCATACATGCACACATACACATAGAAGCATACACAACACGTACACATATACATAGCAGATGTACCCATACAAAACACATTTGCACACATACATAACACACACACACACATCATATACATATATACACACATACATGCATACACATACACATACATGCATGGACACATATATACACCACATAGACATGAACATATACATACATAAGCACACACACATACAAAGATACTTGAACACATACACACACAAAAGATGCATATATACATCTACACAAATAGATGCAGACACACACATACGCATACATACAAACACATACACCCAAGCATACACATACACACAAACATGCACATACACACATGCAAACACAAATATGTGTATACATGCACACATACACACATACATAGTACACCCACACATCACATGCATGTTACCATTAGTGTCCATGTGAAAGTTCAAATGGTCATATAAAGCTTTTGTATATGTTCTTTAATGAAACACGTAGTGGTCTGGTCAACCACAAACTCTGAATTTGATTGCATTTGTGAAACTTGTGAAATTTTATGGTTCGGGTTCTCTCTGTACACTGTATTTTTTTCATTTTCTATAGGTCTTTGTAGAATATCATGGGTGTCATCAAGAACTCGGTTTTTGTACTATGAGAGAATTATCTTGAAGCTATTTGCAAAGGGAAATCCACCATGATTCCTAACACTTTGTGGCTTGTAGTGTCTTGTTGCAAGGCTTATGAGTAAGGTGGCGACCAAGGCACACCTTATCATTTGAGTCATTGAAGTCATTGTTGGCACCATTGGCTATGCACGAGGAAGAACCTCAATGATCAAGGACTCAATTTTTGCATTGCCTTGCATTGATGGTTCCCAAAATTTTGTGGATTGTAGTGGCTTCCTCCAAGGCTTACAATTAATGTGGCAACCAAGGCATATACCTTGTCATATCTTGTCATCCTACTCACCAAATTCACCATTGGCACCATTTTCTATGTGCAAGGAAGAACTTCAACAATCAAGGAAGACAAAGTACCACTACTTCCTGAGAGTTCACCCATTCCAATAGTGTTACCCGTCAGGCATGCGTAATTGCTAGTTTTCCTTACCACTAAGCCCTCATTGCTTGAATATTGCAAGAGTGAGGAAACTTAATGTTAACATTATTTTGGAACCTTCAAAGTATCTTCTTGGGTTCTTTGCATTGATTTTTTGAGACTTTCTTTGGGTGAGAAATTGGGGAAAATTAGAAGCTGATTTTGTAGTTTTGGGAAAGTTTTGGCTAAGAGGTGGAAAGATTGGTCCAGAGATCAATATTGGCACTAGAGGCACTTGAAATTATGTCTTCTTGGTAGCATAAATTTGGCTTTGTCATAAAATTTTTAACTTTTGATTCTTCTCACAGGTTTCTTGGAAGGTTTTCAATTGTGATGAGAGCAACCAGGTGTTGTTTTCTAGTGTTTTGTCTAGAAATTCACTCTTTAAGTGCCATTTTATTGCATATGCTTAACACATACACATTGTACGATTCTGAGGATACCACTTATGTACCTCCATGTGTAATAGTGGCTATATTTTTGCATAAAGCATTTCACGTTGACAAAAAGGGTTGCGATGAGGTCTTGTTGATTGGGAGACACTTAGATGTTGAACCTCTTTAGTGTTGCAAGTGGAAGGCTTACCCGACCTTGCCATAGGAGATGTATGCTAGTTTTTCATAGGTGCTCGATAAGCCTAGTTAGCTTGTTTTAGTTAAGTGGTTATATGTAGTGGAGTGAATGATTCACCGTGTATGTTTATATGTGAGTACTCATAGTTTTATGAGTTTTCTATATTGTTCATATGCTCATTTTACAAAGGAGAATCTCATAATTTTTTCCAGTAGATTTTCAACAATATAGTGGGTAACTTTCCTCCTTGAGACACCTATTGGTGTGAGCAAATACATTCTCACATAATCTTTTTGGTTGGTTGTTGCTATTCATTGATCTATTTTTATGGGGAGACTCTATAAATTTCCCAAAAATTAGTACATGGACTTTTTTTAGGCTTAGTAGTGTTTGGACTATTCTAAATCCATCATCATTCTAGTATGTTCTCTATCATCATGGCATCAGAGGTCTTAGGCACATTTGGTGGACCAAGTTCTAGTGCCAATTTTCCCAAGAGGAGCTATAAATTGCAGGGTGAAGAGACCATTTTGAGATCAAAAAATTTGATGGCATAAAGTTTAAACTTTGCTCTATGGAAGAATAAGATTAAAGATGTGTTGATACAGATGAGGCAGTGAAAGCTTGCAAATGGAACCTTAAAGAAGCCATCTAATATAGATGATGATGATTGGGATGAGTTTGATGAAATGGCTAGGTTTATCATTTAATTGCACCTATCAGATAATGTTTATTTTATAGTATTGAACTTTAAAAGTGTAAACGAGCTTTGGAAGAAGTTATGCAACACTTATGTAAAAGAAATGGCATCAAATGAAGTATATCTTATGAGAATGTTATATGACCTTTGCATGAAGGACACAGTTAGTGTTTTTGCTCATCTAAATGAGTTTTATGCTATACTTTCTTAGTAACATGCTTAGAAGATGGAGATTGATAATAAAATGAAAACAATCTTGTTTCTATGTAGCTTTCCATCATCATGGGATATGTTCTGCACAATTATTAGAAATATTGCACCTAGTGGTAAACTAGTATATAATGAAATATGTGGAGCACTCTTGAGTGAAGAGATCCATAGAAAGTCTATGGTTTCCACTAGGAGTGGAGATGCATATAATGTTCAAGATTCTTAGCAAGGAAAGAATCAGTAATGTAACATAAGCAAAAACAAGGAGAAGAATGTTCAATAGAATAAGAGTATAAGTAGTTCAAGGAAGAGGGATATTGAGTGCCATTATTTTCATAGGAAATTACATATGAAGAAAGATTGTTATGTGTTAAAGAATGCTAAAGGTAAATGACTACATGTTGATGGGCATGTTAACTAGTTCCTATATCATCTGCTTCCATTGTGAAAATAGAAGAAATTAATTTTATTTTTTATGATATTGATGAGTTAACACTAAACATTGTGCCTATTGAGGCTCTTATAACTGGTTCTCTTTCCCACACATGATTTCTAGATTTTGGATCTCCTTTCCATGTGAAACCACATAGAGAATGGTTCTCTACTTATGCAACAAGTCCTCTTGGTACTATGAGACGTGATGATTCTTTCCAATGTGATGTTGTTGGGATCAGAGATGTGATTGTGAAGTTCAATGATGGTTCACAATTTACTATGCATTATGTATCACATGTGCCTCAATTATCATGTAGTTTGATGTCAATTGATTAGCTTGATGACCTTGATTACAAAGTGGTTTTCTATGATCACACCTTTCACATATCAAAGGGCAATATGGTTATTGTAGAAGGAACCAAAGTTGCCTCACTTTATCCTTTATTTGTATCACAAAAAGACCACTTGTTAGATATCAGTCAACAACCTATGGCTTGTATATGGCATGGCCATTTGGGCCACATATCACATATTGGAATGGAAAACCTATTTTGTTATGGCTACTTACTTGTGCTATCTTCCTTTAATTTTTCATTCTCTAAGCATTGTCAATATGGAAAGCAAACTAGGAATGTGTATAAAACACACATTGACTCTTCAATTCAGCCTCTAGATCTTGTTCATACAGATGTGTGTGATCCTATGCCCACAAGGTCATTAGGTGGTTCTCTTTACTTTGTCGCTTTCATAGATGATGCTACTAGAAAGTCTGGCTATATCCCATCAAGAAGGCAACAAAACAACTATGCATCCACAAGTACATATGATTTTGAGAAGCTTTTCATGGTCCAACATCATATGATGAATATGATGTCTGTTGAAATTCCAAAATTGAATGGTAATATCTAGTATGTTGATTCAGGTGCTTCAAATCACATGAACAATCATGCTGAATGGTTTAGTAGTTTGCAAAATTTGCAAGTTCCTGGATATGTTGAAACAGGTGATGACACATCACATCCTATCGAGCATACAAGAAACATACCAATGTTGATGGAGGACAGGAAGTTTAAACATCTTGTCGATGTGCTGCATGTTCCAAATATAACAAAGAACCTGGTTTTTGTTAGACAAATGGTTGACCACAGACTACAAGTCATATTCAATGTTGATGGGTTATATATAGAAGAGTACAAACAGGATGGACAATTGATTGCCAAAGGAAACAAAGTGGGTAACATGCTCACCTTAAATGTGAAAATTCTCTAAATGAATGTAGCCATGTTTGCAAAAGGTGGAGGAGTTATTGTTGATATAGACGACATAAACAAATTGGACATGCAAATTTGCAGAGGCTGAAATTGATGTAGTCAAAGGAGATTGCCAATGGACTACAAAATTTCAAGGTTTTAGAGATGCAAAAGGTATGCACATGTCAATTTGGTAAATAGTTAAGAGCATCATTCTTGCATGACAAGCATGTTAGTGAGAATAAGCTAGAAATAGTACATATAAATGTTTGGGGTCATGCAAAGACCACATCTATGGGCAGTTGCAAGTTTTATGTTACTTGAATTGATGAACATACACGGAAAGTATGGGTATACTTCATGAAAGAGAAGAGTGAGGTGTTCACACACTTTGAGAATTTTAAAGCCATGGTGGAAAAGCAGTCAGGGAAGTATATTCAAACATTAAGATCTGATGGAGGAGGTGAGTACATGTCAAATGAGCTCAACAATTTTCTAAAAAGTCATGGAATTCGACATCAATTTTCATGCAGGTACATGCCACAATAGAATGGCATTGTTGAATGCAAAAATATACATAGTGTAGAAATAGCAAGAGCCTTGATGGCTGAGAAGAATATGCCTCATTGTTATTAGGAAGAAGTTGTGCACACTACTGTATACATCATGAGCAAAACTCTGATTGCTGTTGTACATCAAGTTACACCTAAAGAGAAGTTCACAAGTAAAAATTCAAACTTATCACACATGAAAGTATTTGTTTGTATTGCATGTGTGCATGTTCCAAATGAGTTGAGAACAAAGCTTGATCCAAAAGCAAAAAATGTTTCTTCATTGGGTACTGCCTTGAGCACAAGTGATATAAATGTTATAACCCACTCATACGAGAGGTGAAGGTAAGCAAAGATGTGGTGCTTGATGAAATTTCAAGCTTCTATGAAGATGCCAAAGATGGACTTAATCTTGAACCAAATGACAAAGAAAATGCAGAAAAATCAAGTACAAAATCTCAAGTTTTGTGTGGACCAGATGCATTACCAAGTAATAGTTCCAACTCAAATCGATGGAGATGAAGATTGCATGGAAATTTCAGTCCAACAAATTCATCAAATGCATCCAAGGAACGTAAAGAAAAGCTTTCTGTTAGTAGTAAAACATCTATAAGTTTTGAAGACATTGATGGAGATTCAAGCGGTTTAGAAAAGAGTGTTGATGAGGACTTGGATTGCCCTCTATGGAGACTCTTGGAGTAAGAAAGGCACATGGAAAGGATACAAGAAGAAGTGACCTAGGACCAAGAAGATCTAGGGGGATGCAAAATTCAGTGCAACGATTGATGTATGATAGTTACATAGCGTGTCATTGTGCCTACATGACCAAGGTAATACAAGATGTTGAACCTTCTTCTTTTGAAGATGCAACTGGAAATGTAGACTGGAAAAAAGCTATGGATGAAGAGATGGCTACACTTTATGGAAACAACACATGGAAGCTAGTTCCATTGCTGCAAGGAAAGAAACCCATATGTTGCAAGTGGGTTTATAAGGTAAAGTACAATGTTGATGGTAGCATAAGGAGGTACAAAGCACAATTTGTAGCAAAAGGATATGCACAGACATATGGCATTGATTATGAGGAAACATTCAGCCCTATAGCTAAAATTTCTATTGTCAAAAAACTTGTTGCATTAGCTATAGCAAAAGGATGGAGCATCAAATGGATGTGAAGAATACTTTGCTACATGGTGAATTACAAGAAGAAGTATACATGGACCAGCCACAAGGATATGAAGATTAAAAGCACCCAGAATATGTTTGTAGGTTGAAAAAGGCTTTGTATGGACTTAAACAAGCCCCTCGTGCTTGGCATGCAAGGATTGATGACTACTTAACTGTAAGGAATTGAACTCACAACCTCTTGGATAGGAATGTGATGGGCTAACCACTTGCCCCAAAAGCCATGGTTGAGGATTACTTCCTAATCCTCTCTCTTAGGGTGTAGTTCAACCATCTCCTATCTGTGAAGGGTGTGGTTCAATCATTTCCAACCTATCACTTTATTACATTTTTCCCTCCTTGTTGAATCATTGTCCTCAATGATCTGTTCTTATATCCCTCTAGCCTCGTTGACCAGCCCCTTGAACTCCCTACATATCCTTGAATCGATGTCCTCAACCTCGCATAGTTTCTTGAACCTTGTTCGCAACCTTGGTCTGTTGAACCCTTGCTCTCAACCTTGGTGTCTTGAACCTTCTTGTTCGCAACCTTGGTGTCTTGAGCACGTGTTCTCAACCTCAGTCTTGAAGCTTGTTCTCACCCACAAGTGCCACCCAAGGTTTTCCAAGGAATTAACACTTCCAAGCTAGCTCATTAGATTTGGAAAGTTCATTCCGAGAGCTTTCCAATGGCATATTATATGCCTCAATACGACCTACGGATTGAGAGATACACCCCAATCTCTCTTGGATAGAGTTCTCAAAGCGTCGCTTCGCAAATTCCTACCCTTTCACATTATAGAATGCCCAAGCGCCTTTTTTAGAGGCCATTGGATCATTCCACCTTGCCCAAGCCTACTTCGTAGGCTCTGATACCAATGTAAGGAATTGAACTCACAACCTCTTGGATAGGAATGTGATGGGCTAACCACTTGCCCCAAAAGCCATGGTTGAGGATTACTTCCTAATCCTCTCTCTTAGGGTGTAGTTCAACCATCTCCTATCTGTGAAGGGTGTGGTTCAATCATTTCCAACCTATCACTTTATTACATTAACCACCATTGGATTTTCTATGTATGATGCAGATAATTCACTATATGCAAGGAAGGGTGATGATGGCATCACGATTGTGGCTATTTATGTTGATGAGTTGATTGTAGGTGGTGATAATGTAGAAAGTGATAAAGAGGTAATGCAGGAATTTGACATGAAAGATCTTGGTGTGCTACGCTATTTCTTGGGCATTGAGTTTATACATACAGAAACAGGTATATGGATGTCAAAAAGGCAATATGCCTTGAGTATGCTACAAAGGTATGGTATGGCTAATTGTAAGCCAATTTCTATGCCATTAGAGTCAAAATTTGAAGTTGGATACTACATCAGATGAAGCATTGGAAAATGCTACTATGTAGAGGAAAATTGTGGGAAGTGGTGCTACAATGGTAGCATATGAAGCATCATGGCTAGAGATGCTACTTGTAGATCTAGGTGTGGAAGTGCAAAATCCTATCACCATCGATTGTGATAATCTTAGCAGCATTCAGTTAGCATAAAACCTTGTTTTTCATGCTAGAACAAAGCATATTGAGGTACATTATCACTTCATCAAAGAGAAGGTATTAGAAAGTGATATTGATCTTGATTATGTGAGGATAGATGAGGGTTGTTGATATTTTTACTAAAACACTTAGAGCTGAGAAGTTTTGAAAGATGTTTGGATTATAGGACATGACTTTGAGCTTGAGAGGGAGTGTTGAGATATCAAGCTCAACATGTGATGATCCAGGGTGACATGTATCACTTTTTCATTTCTCTGACATGTATAGTGGTCATGCCAGTATATGTCAGGGATACTTCATTGAGCTCTACTAGATTTATCTACCGATAGTGATAGCACATTTGTTTCCTTGCCAACTAAATCATTCGTAGATGTTAGGATTTTCCTTATGTATGGTTCTTTATATATTGTACATGTTGTTTGTTGTTTTAGGTCATTAGTGTACATTCATTTTATGTAATAGAAGAAGAAGAAGATGATGATGATCATTCTTCCTTGCCTCAATCTGTGTGTGTGTGTGATCCTCTTTGATTGTGAGAGTGTGTGAGCTCTCTTCCTTATCTCCTTCCTCATGACATATTTTGTATAATTGCACTTGGGTAACCTTTAACATTCTTTAATTTTTATCCCATAGTTCACTTTGGCCTTATTGGCCTTTAGTGGAAGATTATTACCGTTAGTTTCCATGTGAAAGGCCAAATGGCCACTTGAAATTTTTGTATATGTTCTTTAATAAAACAATTAGTTGTCTGGTTAGTCACAAACTATGAGTTCGATTGCATTGTGAAACTTGTGAAACAAACACATGCATGCACATGCATACGCACAACACATACACATACACATACCCATAGACATGCATACACAAACACATATTCTCATTACATGCAAACATACGTACAAAAACATAGCCTATGCACATACATGCATGTGCATTGCACACACACCTACACAAATCTCTTGAGTAAAAGCCTTTCACTCCAATCCATTGCACTACCAATGGAAGATTATGTTGATTCTAGCAACAAGCAGCACGATCACATTATTTAGATGCTTGGATTAGTTGTTAGGTCCATAGACAAGTAAGGGTCATCAATCAACCCTCATGTATATATATATATATATATATATATATATATATATATATATATATATATATATATATATATATATATATATATATATATATATATATATATATATATATATATATATATATATATATATATATATATATATATATATATATATATATATAGTCTACATAGATAAGAAGGTATAGAGTATTAGGATTTTAAGATTGAGATGAGCGTATATACATAAATACACTTAAAAATAGAGCTTTAAGGTTTTACAATTCTACATACATAGATCAATATAAAATTAGGGTTTTATGATTCAGAGAATAGATGGCACCAAACAATGATAAAAAAAATATATGTATTGCATCAACTTAACACCTCTCATAATGTAAAGATTTTAGAGTCTTTATATAGACTCTCGAGGATATATTCATTCCTTTTCTTAATGAATTCAAATTTGGAAATGAGCAAGTTTTATCATTGTGATTGAATGGATGTACTTTCCTACAATCTAGGAAAAGTAAAGTGATCTAATCTTGATCTACTTTTGGTGGCTAATTGATTGATTGATTGATCAAGTTACAACCACCTATAACTCGTTATTTTTGAGCCTTTACTTTACCCTTTTACAAGTTTAAAGCTCTGGGCTTTTAGAAAAATAAATGATCACAAATGATCCTTATGAAAATACTATAGAAAATGAATATTGATGAAGAACCTCTTCAAGAGATATCTTGGACACATTCCAAATGATGGATTGATGCAAGTTTTATATTCCAACAACTCCCCTCATGCTAAAGTATGCTTGAGTCTTCATTTTGTGATAGGTGGAATGCCTGCCATAGATTTGAATCTACATAGCTTTATCCTATCAAGTGCCTCATCATCATGTCTACTATTTGCTTCTTAGTAGGAACAAATGAAATTTCAATTTCCTTTGCCATAATCTTCTCTCTTATAAAGTGTTAATGAACCTCTATGTGCTTTGTCCTTGCATGGAAAATAGGATTTGCAGCTACATGAACTTACATTATCTCCAAGTATGTGAGGTTTGGAACTTACAAGTCCCAAATCTAAGTACAACTTTTTGAGCCATATTGCTTCTTGAGTTGCAATAGTTAGATCTCTATAATTTGCTTTGGTTGAAGATAAAGCAACTATTGGTTGCTTCTTGGAACTCCAAGAAAACAATTCCATTCAATTGAGGAGAGAATGTAGTATTCACTTCCCTCTTGATACCTTTATCCTGCAAAAGCTCATCAAACTCTTTGGAGAAGTATTCTTCCCCTCCATCAAATCTTAGCTTCTTGAGTGATCTATGTGCATGGTTCTCCACATCTGCTAGATATTTTTTGAGGCAATTAAACACTTCATTCTTACTCTTGATAAAGTATAGAATAGTCCATCTTCTATGGTCATCAATAAATGAGACATAATAACTTGATCCTGCGAATGAAGGTTCTTGACTTGGTCCCCACACATCAGTGTGTACTAAGTCCAAAAGGTTGTTGTGGATGTAGCCTATGTGGTTGAATGGTTGTCTTTGTGCCTTCCCAATCGGACATGCATCACATCTATTGATCATGTGTTGTTTTGATATGTTTTGAAGTCCTAGAACACTTTGATCCCTGCATATATCCTTCAAGGTTCTTTCATTCACATGAGCTAGCCTCTTATGCCACACGCCAAGCTCACTTAGGGTTTGAGACTCGAAGTTGAGAGCTATGTTTTTGGTTTCTCCTACTTCAAAAGTAAAGAGCCTACCATGCTTCTCGCCTCTGGCTATCTTCTTGAAGCCTTGATATGGATCTACCACAAAAGTGCCATGTTGGATGAACCTAACTTGCAAGCCTTTCTCAACTATTTGGCCTACACTTATTAGGTTTTTTGAAATAGTGGAAACATTGAGTACCTTGCTCAGAATGTTTGTCCTTCCATTGGAAGCCTTGACATTACAAATCTTCTCCACATTGTTCTTTGTGTCATTCCCTATCTGTACTTCATGTCTATGCTTTGGACTTTCCAAGTTAGATAAGAGAGCTATGTTGCCTACAATATGATTTGAACATCCTCAATCTATGTAGAATAAATGATCATCTTCTTTACCTTCCTTGAGGCTTAGAATCATCAAAAGCAATGATTCTTCATGTTGTTGATCTTCAAAATAATTGTTATAGTACCTTTTGTTATGACATCTATTCTTATTGTTGAAGTTGTATCCACCTTTGCCTCTATTGCTTCCATATCCACCTCTTTCACTTACTTTCTAGGTCCTCCCATTGAAGCAACAATTCTAAGCGGTGTGGTTAGTCTTATTGCACATGGCACAAGGTTGAACACTCTGGCCTTTGGTTTTGTCGTGCTTTGGTCCTTTCTTCTTCCCTTTCCACTTGCTCTTGCCTATAAAGTTGGCTTGAGAAGTCTCCTCTTCATCCTCTTCCTTCTTCCTTTCCTTTAGCTTCTTTTCCATCTTATCTACATATAGAGAACTAATTGAATTACCTTGATAGGAGTTACCTTACTTTATGTTATTGTTGGCCTCTTGATTGAATAGTTGTCCAAGAAAGATGTTGAAATCTGGAGTTTGCACATGCATGAGGAGGTCATAGGTTGTGGTGAAATATTGTCATTGCTTGTCACCTCTAATCCCATTCAATATATGCCTCATGATATCCTCTTCTTCAATCACCTCTACAATGGATACCAATTGATTAGCAACATCCTTGAACTTTGTAACAAACTCTATGATGCTTTGTTTTGGAGTCTTCTTCATCTTGTTGAGCTCATTCCAAAGATGATTCTTCCTTGGTTTTGTACTAACAGAGAAGACAGTCTCTACTAATACATAGAAAAGATTCCTTATGCATAGAAAATATCCCTTATGCATATAACAAGGATTATTTGACCAAGATTGAGCTTCTTGATTCTAGAGGAATACCTAAGTTAGTAACCTACTACAATGAATTCTATTAGTTATAGAAAGCTATCAATAAAAACTTAGAGCCAAAGGAGGAAGTGAAAGACTCAACTTGTGAAGTCGTAGAGCACTTCAAGAAGTACTGTGTACCTAAGTCAAAAGTCATAGAGACTTGTGCCAAAGAGACTAAATCTCATTTGTCACACAAGTGCATATAGTGGGGAATTGACACACGCTTATTTGTCAATCCAACGCACTGACCTAACCAAGCATATGAGGACTTGTGCTCACGTGATGGAAAATGAAGTGGTTCAGCTCACATGCATGAGAAAAGACTAACCTACCTCTCCAACTCACTTAATTACTGAAAGTGTCTGTCACGATACCACTTACAATAGTTTTGACTAAATTGAGGATTTCTCCCAGCTCCGAACTCCATATATGGGCAATAGTGGGTTCTTTTCAAAGCTCTCGACGAGACGCATCTATTGGAATTAGTTTCACTCGATTCTGACAACTGTGCTTCAAGTTATGACCAAAACAATGAATGGCAGGAAGCACACACACTCACTTCACAACTCGTACTAGCTCACACACACACTACAGTAGCTCAAAAACAGTGGGGAGGGGTAGACAACAGTCCTACACACACATTGCAAGCATTATATACACACCGAAGATCATAGAGAAGGTAGAAATCTGCAAGAAAGAAGCAAATTCGAAATTCTCAAGCTCCTCTTCTTCACAATGGCAAAAAGTGTTTACAAAGAATCATCAAGTGACTTATATACATGTGCCCTAAAAATGGTCCTTTCACACAAGAGACTGGCACTTTATTAACCAATCTCTATTTTCCTACTATTTTACAAGAAATATATTACAATGATTTGGGATTATGCATCTAGAGGACTCCTCTAGTGCATTTACATGGCTTGAGGGAATTTCATAAGACCTTGAAGAAGAAAATTATGCCCATTAATTTGAAAATTTTGGGGCTCCCCTTTCATGTCATTGCTCTACAACACTCTCCCCCTCTTTGTCTCTGTCGTCCCTTGATAGGCTTTTGCTTCTCGTTTGTAGCTCCTCTAAGACTTCTGAAAACATGCACCCAGTGGTCGAAGAAGCGACAAGGACCGTCAGGCAGTTTGTTATTTTATCCGAGGTATGTCCTTTGCTTCTATTTTCCCCTTGGTATTCCGTACATCACAAATTTGGGTTGTTGTATTAAGTCGGGCTGCCATGCATGCTACCAGTGGGAGGATTATTACCTGCCAAGTATTGTCTTGCACTTCTTCAAGGATACTTCCTGGCCCTGGTCCATCCTTCCTTTCTACGTGCTTTCCCTTATTGTGTTGTGTTGAGCCTGTTTTCCTTCTGCCACCGCATGCATCCAGTGGACGAGGAGATACCTAGGACCTTCAGACAATTGGTTATCTTATCCGATGAAGCGTCGTATGTGTTATGTCTCTCTCCTCGACTTGTTTCGCTTCACCGCCAGCTCCTAGTGGATGAGGAAGCTGTGAGCAACCTCCCATGAAATTTCTTGGTTGTTATCTTTCTTTAATTCCACTCCTCAAGACCTGGGCCTTTGGCATTGTTGCCTGATGCGTGCCCTTGCGGTGCTTTGGGCAGAGAGTTGTTCTTTGTTTTAATGATCTTCATTCCTCATTGAGCAACTTTATTCTTTGATTTTCTTCTTTTTCTCTTTTTTCTTGATTCCCCTACGCATCAGGCAACAACGCCAAAGGCCCAGGTCCTGAGGACTGGAATTAAAGAAAGATAACAACTAAGACATTTCATGGGAGGTTGCACACAGCTTCCTCATCCACTAGGAGCTGGCGGTGAAGCGAAACAAGTCGAGGAGAGAGAGACAGAACACATAGGATGCTTCATCGGATAAGATAACCAATTGTCTGAAGGTCCTAGGTATCTCCTCGTCCACTAGATGCGTGCAGTGGCAGAAGGCAAACAGGCTCAGCGCAACACAATAAGGGAAAGAACGTAGAAGGGAAGGACGGACCAAGGCCAGGAAGTATCCATGAAGAAGTGCAAGACAATACTTGGCAAGGAATAATCCTCCCACTGGTAGCGTGCGTGGCAGCCCAATATTTTTTTGAATGCTTGGAGCTTCCCCTGTTTGTACATCCTTTCCGTGCTCCACATGGATAGTCTCCTTATGTGGTTGTCTGATTTGTAGTTGTAGTTCTTGTTCTTTTCTATCTTCGTCTAGGTCGATAATTTTTGTGGCACTCCCTTGAAATGTAACATCCATCGGGGAGGGTTCTGCCACGACCCTTATTGGAGTGAAGGGTCCTGATTCTTCCACCGTAGTTTCTTTTGGTTCTTCCTTGGGATTCTTGAATGACCCCTCTCCTGCAAGCGTAGTCTCTTGGATTTGAATTTTGGAGGTCTCATTTATTTTCATGATATGTATCCCTTCTTGGTTTACCTCTTTGCCTGCGGTGTCTTGATTGGGGTTAATGAGGGTGTCATTTACCTTCGTGCTCTCTTCTTCTGCATTGTAGTTGACTTCATTTAATTCCTCCCATTGTCCATCATCTTTTGATTCACTTCGAATATCCGTATTCAATAGGGAGGTGTCAGGCTCTTCTTGTGTATTTGAAGATGAGCTTGAATTGACCAACCCTAGTTCTTTGTACCAATGCACCTTGGTTAGCCTCTTTTTTACTTCCATGTCTTGTTGGGCTTGTTGGTAATGGTGCCCTTGTACTGGAAGATTAACTTGACCTTTTGTGTATTGATGTGTGTCTTCTAGGGCTCTTGTTAACTCCTCTTCTGTAATTGGTCGGTGCTCTTCAATTCTTGTCTTTAGGAGCACGTTTACCCTTTTTGTGGCTGGGACTTCAGCTTCTACTTGCAATACTTCCATTAATCGCTTCGCACCTCTCATTTTGGGTTGAGAGCTAGTTTCTGCCTCCTCAATGATCTTGACTCCTTTTTTCTTTCTTGGGATTGTGGCGACCTTGGCATATTTAGCCATGGCTATCGATGATGGCATTTCTTGGAGGTTCTTTCTAATACCTAAGGCATGATATATCAAGATGGTCAGAGCTACACTGCCGTTCAGGAACTTCTTGTGATTCCACTGCTTCTTTGCCTCGAATAGCCTTTTTTGTAGGTATGGAGTCATGTTAATTTGATTTCCAATGTGTTTGATAGTCTGTGATAGCAGCTGGACGATGATCTTCTGAGGAGCAGTGTATTGATGCATGTTAGGAAAACAGAAGTGTTGATAAATGAGTCTGACTTCTTCTTCTATGTCAATTGGATTGATGTTAGTAAAGGTTCTGGTCTTTGCCCCTCGACTTTCTTCTTTTAGTACAGTAGTTCCATCCTTCTCCCATCCAAAAGCTTCTTTGATTAAATCATGTGTAAACTGAATCATGACATGCACCTTTGAAAGTCGGGTTTGTAGATTGGTAATTCAAAATATTTGTGGATGCCCGCTTTCTTCATGATGTCAATGGTAGATGGAAGCTCATGCACCACCTTGAAATCTTGGGACATGATGGGGAACTGATGATATGTGTCCATGATTTTGATTGTTACTAGGAATAGATAATCCCCTGCAGGTTGATCCTCTCTAAACCAGTGCCCTTTGGCTTTAGTCACACTTTGTAAAGGAAATTCCATCACTTCCTCCTGAATGGTTGCTTCAGAATCTTCGGAGGCCATCTGCACTTGTAATGAATCAGAGCATTAGCTTCAATAGAAGATAGAGCATTAGTGTTGTGTATTGTAGTGACATGTCGTTTGTTTCGTCACTCCGTTCCCCTTGCTTGCATAAGTAAGATCTCTTACCACATATTTTTCTTTTCTTTTCTGAAAGAAAACAAGGATTAGTAAAGCCGAAGCATTTGTTTATTTACATAGTAGGTCCATTCCTAAGGAAGTTGAAGCTATGATCTATTCCCCAATTGGAGAGTGTGCACCACTAATTCTATTATGTACATCAAGTGCCGAATGCCTGGCCTCGTAATGTGGCCCTATTATGCATACTTTAGGTGCATTGGAAACTTCATGAGTGCAACAAAAATCTTCGTGGTTCTGGTGTTCCATTCTTTGCTGTTGCTTGGCTTTCCAGATCCATTGCGTGGTAGAGGTATTGAACCTTGTTTTTTTCTCATTGTGCCGTGCTGCATGTGTATCTCTTTCCTTCTTGTTATCAGAGGTGTGGGGTTTCTTCTCTTGACGTATCTGTGACGAAGCTCGTTAGTCCTTATGGTACTATTATATAATGTTTCCTCGTTCTTGTCTATCTCTTTAATGGCCGCTTGTCTGACCTTCTTGGGAATCCAAATTTGTTGCCATGCTTTTTGAGCTTCAATCAAAGGCCTAGGGAGCCATACTTGCAAGAGTTGTTTTGGTTCGGTTTTCGTTGAAGAAGAATTCTTGCCCACCTTCTTTTCTTTATGAGTTGGTGTTGCAATCTCTGATTCCTTCACTCGGTCCTTGCGCACCCATTTGAAGTTGACCTTTCCTGAATGCGAGTAGTTGATGGTGGTCTTCCAAGTTGGTGATCCTTCTTTCGTGTGAGAAACTCTAAGAGTGTTGATCTCCTTGGTTTCTTTCTATTCATCAATTAAATAGAAAGAATCTACTTCTTCCGTGGATATGTTAGGGTTTGAAATTTCTTCTTCTTTCAGACCTTCTTCTGAGAGATTGGGGCTGGAATCATTTTCTACGTGCTCTTCTTTGAGTTCTTCCACACTTTTGATGACTTCCGATCTCTGTGAGGGTTTCTCCCCTAATAGAATAAAAATTTCCTTGTGCCCTATCTTGGCTGAAATGTATCCTTGCGCTAGGTGGATGCTTACTTCATTCTCAATGATCCAGTCTTGTCCTAGTATCAAGTTTTCTATTAAGTCTTCATCTTTGCACACTAGGACTCCTTATTCCATGGAGGAATTTCCTAGGTGGAGGGATACTATGGCTTCTCCAATGCATGCTATGGCTTGACCTCCAATTCCTATCATATGATCTTTCGTGGGTGTCATAATCATTTGATGATCTCGGATGACCGTATTTCGGATGCAATTGAGTCCTGCTCCTGAGTCTATCAAGGCATCTATCAACCGGTACTCCGTTGTTCCAATTCCTATGTTTAAATAAGGCTGGGACATGTTGACATTAGTCGTGTCAGACTTATGGACCTGGTAATTAGCCATGGGGATAGGCTCTTCTCCTTGGAGATACCGTTCCTCTCGTTGCCTAATCCATTCTTTCCGTTTCTTAATGCGCCCTAAGGCTTCCTGTTGTGCTTCTTCTCTAATTCGTTCTTCCTATTTTGCACACCTACGAGACATGCTAACATTTGATCCGTCAATGGCTCCATGAAACGTTTCACTTTACATCCACTTATGTAGTTAGGAAGAATATCTCCATCCAGAGTGGCTAGATTAACTGCTCCACTCGTAGAGATCCTATTAATGATTAGAGGTCCATATCCACCTTTTTGTAATTTCTTGGCATGCTGCTTCACGGTGTAGACTAGGACCAAGTCTCCTTCTTTTAGTCCCTTGTCTTTTATGTGTGCATCATAATATGCCTTTTGTCTTCGCTTAGCCGCATAAATACCTGCGACCGCTTGTATTCTAGTTTCATGTAACTTCTCAATTTGGTCTACTTGCTCAGATAATTAATGTCTTGTCCATTCATACTGCTGGGCTACTCTCAGAGTGGGTATCAAAAAGTCAATTGGCAGAATTGTGTTCTGTCTGTATACTAGATTGAATGGGGTAGTTCCAATTGCAGTCTTGTACGCGACTCAGAAGGCCCAAATTGCATGATGCAATTGTTTATCCCAGTCAGACCTTCCATTATTGACAATCTTTGTCAATACTGTGCATAACACCTTATTGAAACTTTCCGCTTGACCATTGGCTTGGGGGTGGTATGGGGCTGATTTTTTATGGATCACTAAAAACTCATTCATTAAAGACTCTATTACTTCATTAATGAAGTGCGTTCCTCGGTCACTCACAATCTCAATTGGTAATCCAAAACGAGTGAATATATGCTCAAAAAGAAACTTAGTAGTGGTTTGAGCATCGTTTCTTCTAGTAGCCTTTGCCTCTACCCATTTTGTCAAATAATCGGTGGCTACTATGATATATTTGGCATGAGACCCTTTGGCTGGTGGATTAATGGGTCCTACAAAATCTATACCCCATTTGGAAAATGCTCTAGCGTAGACCATTGGTCTCAATGGCATGTCATCTCTCCGAATCGGATATTTAGCCCTTTCGCATGTCTCACAAATTCGTACATAGGTTTTCGCATCCATATGTAGAGTTGGCCACCACAAGCCCACAAAGAGGATCATTTTCACGGTTCTCTTAGCTGAGAAATGACCTCCTGTCGCACGTGTGTGCCATCTCTAATATGGTTAAATATTCTCCTTCATGCACACATAGTCGTAATTGGTTGTCTTTTCCTCTCCTAAACAAGTGTCTTCCCATGAGTACATAATCCTTGCTCATTTCCTCTAGAGATCCCTTCCTTGCCAAGCTAATTCCCTCCGCATGTTCTTTGGTCTTTAAGAATTTCACTAGTGCTTCACTCCATTTGGGTGCTATTGTAGAGAAAGGTAAGGATGTATGATCCTCCACGATCGTCTCCTGACATTCTACGCAGTTACTAACATAATCATGGACTGCTTTAGGCATATCAGGCCAGTATACTCCTAATTGTTTCAATTCTCTTAGAGTTCCGTGAATTCCTTTGTGTGTCCTCCGTTTGTTCACATGGGCTTGTTCAACCAGAGTCCTTTGCTCGTCCTCCTCAACACATCTCAGTAGTACACCATTGGGTTCCTTATAGTACACACTTCCCACAATAATGTGCAAATTCCTTGACTACAGAATTTCCTTTTTACTCTCTTTATTGATTGAGTGGTGTGGGCCATGAGTAAGTATCGGAATTAGTTTCTCTGCCCACTTTGGACACACTTCCAAATTAAACAAATAAGTGTCTGGCAATTCATCTGGTACTCCACTTGGTGGTTCTCCGTGTGTTGACCTAGAGAGGTGATCTGCTCTTACATGGGTATTTCCTTTTTTCACTATTACTTCGAAGTCGAACTCCATCAATAGTAGAAACCATCTTACTAGTCTTCCCGTGTTACAGGGCTTATTGACTAAGTACAATAATGTCTGATGATCTATGAAGAACTTGAACTTGTTGGCTAAGAGATAGTGTCTAAATTTTTTTCACTACATAGACCATTCCTAATCCCTCTCGCTCTGTGGTTGAATAGTTCCTCTCAGCTTGATTTAGTTGCCTACTCGCATAGGCAATTGGGTGATCTAACTTTCCTTCATCTGTCGGCTGAGCTAATATGCATCCTATTGCCTAATTTGAAGCATCCACATGAATATGAAAAGGCTTGTTCCAATTCGGTGTTTTCAGAATTGAGGCTGTGCTAAGACGTTTCTTTAACTCGTTAAATGCCTTTTCGCATTCATCAGTCTCCATCTAAGAAGCTATAGACTTCTTTTCCTGCAACTCTTTCCAATAGATGATCAGTGATGGGTAAAGGGTAGTTGTCACGTATAGTGGCTTCATTGACCTTTTTCAAGTTAATGCAAACTCTCAGTTTTCCGTTCTTCTTAGGCACAACTACTAGTGGCGATACCCACTCAGTATGTTCTATTTCATATATGAATGCAGCTACTAGTAGTTTGTCTATTTCTTCTTTAATTTTAGCAGCATAGACCTCATTATATGTGTAAGGGCGTTGTTTACATGGTTTTGCCTCCACCGTCATTGGTATCCTATGAGAGCAAATAGAGGGTTCCACACCCTTGAGATCCTTATATGTCCATGCAAATACATCTCGATATTCTCGGATCAATTGTATTAATTCTTCTTCCTCCTCAGTTGACACATCTTTACCTATGTATGTACATCTTTCTTCTCCATCTTCCACTGTTACTATGATCTTTTTTGTTTGTTCTTTGTTGTCATATGCTTCTCCTTCTCTAGCTTCTCTCTTAGGCATCTGAATGGCTATCTTTCTCTCCTCCACTTCGTACCTTTTAAAATGCTCCGGAACCTCAAAAAGGTAAGGATTTGGTCCGATTTTACTCACACTTTCCTCTTGCTTCTGTACTATGGGGGCTGCTTCTATTGCTAACACTTTGGTCATTCCATACTTGTCTTCAGTATGAATAGCTTCTAGGTAACATTCTTCAGAGTCAAACTCCGGTTCCATCTCTATGCCCCCGTATTCTTCTTTCCATTCCTTTTCCAATATTTCCCCTGCTTCTACTTCTTGAAGGACAACCATGTACAAATTTACGTCATAGCCTTCTTCATCCACACATTCATTCATCGTCAAAACTTCTTCATTCACACATACATCCAAGGTAGCTAAGATTTCCATCCATCCATGCGGATCAAATGTTTCATCAGGGAAGATTTGAGGCATATACATTGGGTCCTCTACAGGTCGGTAGTTAGGATGTCCTATTGGCCACAGCTGCCTTTTATTGTCCTCCTTCTTGGCTTCTTTACACATCCATAATTGGGTGTCCTCATACTTCCATGATTGATCACTTGATCCAGAGCTATGAATAGATAAGTCATCTTCCTCCTTGTGTATGGGATTCCACTGTAGTGGGGGTACATCTCTATATGAAAATGTATGCAAGTTTATCTTGGTGGTGTTTCCTTGATGTTGCAGGTATAATGAATCTGGTCCCCAGTCTTGCACTATCCGCATTTGTCTCATGAAAGGTCGTCCTAATATCATTTTGTAATTGTTAGCCTTTTCAAATTTACAGATGGCTAATGTGTGTTTGAATTCAACACCACAGGTGGTTAATTTGATCTTTTCTAATATTCCTAAGGGTTTCTCCACATGACCATCTGCTAATTGGAGCTTCATGCGTGTGGGTCGTAAGACAGGCTTTCCCCATTTCTCCCAAATCTCCTTGGTGGCAATTCCTACTCCTGCTCCTGTGTCTAGTATAGCCTTGGTCATGTACCCATTGTAAGTGACAGGTAGACATGTATTACCTTTGTCTCCTTCACTAAATTCTCCCACCTTATCTATTGGGATTTGTATCTTTGATGGGTTATCTTTTCCCTTGCTTTCCTTTTCATCCTTCTCCTGTCCTAATTCTAGTTGACCTGCTAATTGCTTCCATAATTGTGGTTTAACACAGAGTAGTTCTTCCACAGTAAGTTTGCATTGTACTTTTGTCTTTTTAATTTTTGTTAGATTGTGTGAATTCTGATCTGAGCTTCCTTTTCCTTTTCCTTGTACTGTGGGTGCTCGGATTATCATAGATTCCTTTTCGTATTCTCCCATGTAATTTGGTAGGGTTGAAATGCTCTGAGTTTCTTCTCTATTTTGGTCTAGTCTTGTTACTTCCTCATATACTTCTTCCATGTTGGGATTTGGTTGATAAACGTCCGCATCTAATTCCTCAAAGGGAGGCTTAGTCACTCCATTCCTCTTCCATTGTTCTTCTCGGATTCTATTCCACAATTCTTTTGGCCAATCAGCCTCTAAATCAGGTATTGTTGACATAGGTTCGTCTTGGGTTTTCACTCGCTCACATTTATCATCCTTCTCTTTAGGTTCTTTATCCTTGGCTTTAACACACTCCTTGTATTGCTCCTCTGCTATCCTTGTCTATGGAAGGGCTGGGATAGTCTTTTCTAGGGTTGCTTGTGCTACCTCTATAAGTTTTCTGCATATAGCAAGCCTCTCTTTTTCTAATTCTCCTTGTGTGTAAAGATTTTTGTGTTGTTCCACATTTGGTCCAGTCTTAATTCTAGCGTGGTAAGCTTTCAGCCACATGTCCATATCATCCGGTTTTGGGTCAGCTAGAATTGATCCTGGTTTCTCTACTTCTCGGATAAGCGGTGGAATGGGAACTTCTTCCCGAATCTCTGGTTATTTATGCTCCTTACTACTTCTTGTGTGTTTCTTATTTTCTTGACTTTTATTTTTCATCCATTTTTCTTTGAGCTTCTCGCTTCTTTCCTTCCATTTTTGTGCTTTTGTGTTCTGGGTATTCTCATGTGGGTCCTCTGAATCTTCCACTATTTGAATTTTGGGGTTTGCGATGCTATTGTTTTCTTGTTCTTGATCTGGTTGTTTTTCTTTTCGTTCCTTCATTTGAGCTCGTGTAATGGCCTTTAAAGGCACGGTGTATTCCTTGCCACCTCCAGGTGCTTCTATCACTTCAATTACATTAATAGGTGCGGTGTCTTGGGCCTTAGTGGGATTCTTTGGGTAGTCTCTGTTCCTTCCCACAATCATTGCAATACCCTTCCCAAGTTCTAGGAGGTGGTGGGTTGTAAGGCGAGTACATTCTCTAATAAAATGATCTCCTCCGCACCTATAACACGGTCCTCTCGGCACTGGAGGTCTAATGGAGGGTCTCCCAGGTGTGGGTGCCTTGGGTGCAGTGTACATTAAAGTAGCCACCTCCATTCCATAGGCTTGGTCATAGCCTTCATATCCATGGTATGTTGGGTCATATGCTGGTTCATATTCAAACATCTAGGTTTCGTAGGGATAGTAATCTCCTTGGGATAGTTCGTATCCTGGGTTTGCTGATTCTACACTGGTCATCGTTGAGGCTGGTACTATGGCTCTTTCCAAGTTTTCTTCTGGTTGGGCGTACTTCACAGGTACCACATGTTGGGGCTGTGACAGTCGTGGTCATAACACTGGTTGGGGTTGTGGATATTATGCTTGCTCATATGGCCTCGGTGCTCCTGTTGGTGTTGGGTAGGGATTGTACCTGGCCATATCTCTACCTGGCTCTCTAGGTGGATATCCATATGGCCGATACTGAGGTGGTTATAGAGGTCGTGCCTGCCTATTGAATGGGCAGTTGTCCGTGGTGTGATTCGTGTATTTTTGTTCTATGTGGCAATACAAGGCCGCTCCTTGATGGGGCTATCTATTGTAAGGATACGTTTGAGGTAGTCCGGCTCCTCCTCGGATGCACAAGTGAGTGGGGTGATCTCCTCCACATAGACTACATCTTCGTAACATAGGCACTCTTAAGGCTGGGTGTTGGTAATTTCTCTGTCCTTGGACTCCCAATTTCTTTGCCAATCCGAGAGTCTTCTGATTTAGTGGGGCTGGGCGTACTCTTGAGATCCTCTGCTAGATTGTCCTCTAAGTTGATACACTCTTGAAGACATTCACTCAGGGTTTGTAACCTCTTCATGTAAACTAGTGTTCTTAGAGTTCCATTCGTTAGTCCATCCAAAAACAATGATATCATTTTTTGTTGCGTGGGTATCTCTACTATCGGACATTTATCCACATACTGGTTGAATCTTCGCACAGCTCTTTTTACGGTTTCATTAGAGTTCTATTTAAAACTATGGATTAAAGATGCAGAATTGTTTTTAATCCCTCTCTTAATGAATTCCCTAATGAATTCTTGGAAGAATTGCTCCATATTTCCAAATTGGTTGGGGTCTAATGGCTGGAACCAAGTCAAAGCCGTTCCTGTGAGGGTGACTCTGAAAGACTCATACTGCACAAAGAAGTCGTCTACTTGTTCTGCTCTTAAAACTTGTTTAAATTCAGCAATGTGGTCATAAGGTTCTCCCAATCCTTCATAATGATTCCTCATGCTCATTGGTTCTGGCTGTCTAGGCATTACAGGGAAGGCGAGAACCGCTGGTCTAATTGGGGGTATTCCTGGCTGCACTCCTATTGGTGGTGGTGGCCTTACTGGTGATCAGTATTGATTTCCTACTCCTGGGTGGGTCTGATTGTGTGGTTGCACTTCGGGAGTCGCAAATTGTACATGTGTTTGGTTCGGAACGCTCTGTTGGCTAGTTTGTCCTGACATTGTGTTCTCTACCTCCTGTTGTGTTCCGAAGGGGTTCTGAGAGGTGGTTGCCTGTTCTTGTGGTGGAAATACAGGCAAACCCATACACTTTAATCGAGTTCTATCTATGGCATCAACAAGCCAATACCTTCTTTGATTTTTGTCCAGGTATGTTACTCTAGACTCGTCTTCCGGATCCTTTAACTCATAAAACATCATCGGACTTTCTTCTCTTCCTTGGGCCGGTGAGTCGGTTTGAAGTAACAAGTCCGATCCATGGATCAAATAGACTTCTAGTAGGTAGTCATCTTGAGGTATCAAGTCCCCTCTCAAGACTCGCATCACTTGGGACTTGCCTCTAGGGGTCGTCACTACCTCCTCAGGGTTTGGTCTCCCTGAGTTTTCTTGTCCCACTAACTCTCCCCTCTCATTGATCAAATCAGGATATTCAGTCACTATATAGACATGAACCAACTTGTCCATGTATGCTCCTCCTTCATACTTGATAGTCGGTCTGGGCACAATTGTTGCATCCATGGAAGTCACCATCCTAGCCACAGATCTATTTAAACCATCCAGATAGATGGGGATCTCCTTGGCATTCATAGAAACATATTGTAAAGAAGTGCGATACTCTTCTTCCACAGAGGTCATGAAGTTTCTTCTGGGAGTGGGACCCTGCATGTCTTCTGAAGCCATGGGTATCTCTTCCTTTGAGTCACTAGAGGTGTCTGAATAGAGTGAGGGTGACTGACCTGAGCGGCACTTCCAATGGAAGATATGACACTTCCCTGACTAGTTAGCACCCTTCCTGACCTCAAGTTCATTCACCCTCCTGGGGCTCTTTAGATCTCTAAATCTCTCCCTAAGTGACTCCTCAAATGCCTCAAATTTGCCTTTGAAAATGCTCCAAAAGTTCAGGGCGATATCAGTTTTGGCGATACTACACCAGGCGATACTGCTCGTCAGACGATATGATACCACTTCTCTAGACGATACGATACTATGGCAACAAAGGATACGATACTATGGCAACAGACAATACGATACCGTTGTTGGGCAGGATACGATACTGAAAACTCTGGCGATACGATACCTCAAGTCTGGACGATACGATACCACATCCAGTCACGATACGATACCTAGGGAGTGCACGATATGATACCAAAAAACTGGGTGATACGATACTTATGCATTGAGCGATACGATACCGGGAATTCTGGCGATACGATACTAAAGTTTGGACGATACGATACTAGGAACTGCACGATACGATACCACTTTTTGGACGATACGGTACCAAAAAGGATGACGATACGATACTGGAATTCCCCACGATATGATATCTGAGTAATGCACAATACGATACTAGCAAGTCATGCGATATGATACCAATGCAAGTGGTGATACGATACCACCAACTTGCACGATACCATACTAAAATGGTATCGCGATACGATATTATGAAGTGAGACGATACGATACCAAAAGTGAACCGTGATACGATACCACTTTGGTAAAGTGCGATCGCAATACCAACCAGGCGATACAATACCACAAGTGGTATCACGATACCAAGGCTGGTAATCGATGATATGATACTTCTGCGAGTATCGCGATACAAGGGAATTTTTGGTATCTCGATACCAAAAACTCAACCGATTGCGATACTCAAGCCAAAATACCTCCAATTTCAAAAAAAAATTCCCCCCTTGCTCTTCTCTCACCCCTCTTCATTCCTAGCCTACTGTCTCACTCAAAGAAGTTCAAAGAACACTCTGTCCCGCCCCACGATACCAGATGCACATTTAATCACGTGTGAGTGCACTTCTATTGTGTTTTTGCTATGGGAATCTTATGGGAGCTTACCTCTGTGATGTCCTGCTTGTGCTTTGAGCTCACTAGCTAGCTTTGAAGGGCTAGAGAGTGCGGTACTACACAGACAATACCGATCGCTACCTGGAGACGATACCACTTTCTGAGCAAATGAGAAATGAGCTAAAATTTTTTTGGTCTTTATACTTTCTCGTGATTCAAACTTAACTACACTAATTTGGCAAATTTTTTTTGGAATTTTTCTTGGTGATCTTGGCTTACTCCTACTCCATTCTCTTCCTAACCTAACCCTAACTCTTTCTTCTCTCCCTCTCTACTAACCCTTAACCTAAAAACTCATTACACACACCTCCGAGATGTGAAGTAACAAGTGCTGAAGTGGTTGTCTACTTGCCATTGAACGAATTCACTTCTACAAGTACAATTTCATCACTCTCGAGCTATAACCATCACGAAGGCACCTTGCTTGAGTTGTTCCCCAACAACGGTGCCAAAAATGTGTGTACCTAAGTCAAAAGTCTTAGGAACTTGTGCCAAAGAGATTAAATCTCATTTTCCACACGTGCGTATAGTGGGGAATTGACACACACTTATTTGTCAATCCGACGAACTGACCTAACCAAGCGTATGAGGACTTGTGCTCACGTGATGGAAAATGAAGTGGTTCAGCTCACATGCATGAGAAAAGACTAACCTACCTCTTCAACTCACTTAATTACTGAAAGTGACTGTCGCGATACCACTTACAACAATTTTCACTAAATTGAGGATTTCTCCCAGCTCCAAACTTTGACTATGGCCAATAGCGGGTTCGTTTTGAAGCTCTCGACGAGACACATCTATTAGAAGTAGTTTCACTTGATTCTGACAATTATGCTTCAATTTATGACCAAAATAGTGAATGGCGGGAAGCACACACACTCACTCCACAACTCGTACTAGCTCACACACACACACTACAGTAGCTCAAAAACAGTGTGGAGGGGTAGACAACAGTCCTACATACACATTGCAAGCATTACACACACAGCAAAGATCATAGAGAAGGTAGAAATCTGCAGGAAAGAAGCAAATTCGAAATTCTCAAGCTCCTCTTCTCCACAATGGCAAAAAGTGTTTATAAAGAGTCATCAAGTGACTTATATATATGTGCCCTAAAAATGGTCCTTTCACACAAGAGACCGGCACTTTATTAACCAATCTCTATTTTCCTACTATTTTATAAGAAATATATTACAAAGATTTGGGATTATGCATCTAGAGGACTCCTCTAGTGAATTTACATGGCTTGAGGGAATTTCCTAAGACCTTGAAGAAGAAAATTATGCCCATTAATTTGAAAATTTGGGGCTCCCCTTTCGTGCCTCATTGCTCTGCAACAAGTACACATTCAAGGAAAGGACTTTCCAAGTTGACATGCCCAAGAGAGAGGCTATACCATGGCAATTTTATGGAAACAAAGAGACTCCTAAAAAATTCATAATAGCCGAAGAAAATGGTGAGGATCTATTCATTCAAATCGCTAATGACCTCACTCAAGAATAAGAGATAGTATTAATAAGCCGCTTGAGAAAATAACGAGAGAGTTTTGATAATCTAAAACAAGCTATTTCAAAGGCTCCAATACTCAATGTGGTGAATCTAAAGAAGCCATCTGAGTTGGAGACAATGCTAGTGGCATAGCCATAGGGGCAATTTTGAGACAAAATAGCATGCCTATAGCTTTTGAAAGTAAGATATTGACTAATGCACACTATAATGTCCAATGCTCAAATAGGAGTTGTATGAAGCTCCTCTTAAAGTTTGGAGACACTATATTTATGGTGCAGAATTTAAGGTATACACAAATTACCATACACTCAACTTCTTATGTAGTCAGCTAGATCTTTAAGGAAAACATGGTCATTAGGCTGAGCTCATGCAAAAGTTTCATATGGGAATCCTATAAAGAAGAGGAAAAGAAAATATAGTGGTTGATAAATTATCTCAAATAATGTATCAAATGATCTTTATAGTTATAGAAAGATCATTGGTTTAGAGATAAAGGAAGTAGGAGTGGAATATCCACATTTATTAAAGATGATTAGAGCCATCAACAATGACTATGTCATAGGAGATAGGGAAATTTCATATGCTTCATCCCCTAGTAAATCAAACAAGCCAATTCCATATTCCAATTTCTTAGTGCAGAATGGAATAGTTAAACAGAAAGGAAAGGTTTGTGTAGCATAACCTCAAGATTTGAGAAGAAAAGTCATGCATGATAACCATGATTTCCATGTTCATGAAATCTTGGTATTGAAAAGACCATATGGCTAGTCATAAGTAGATTTTGGTGGCATGGATTAGCCAGAGATGTGCAAACATATGTTTGAGAGTGCTTTATGTGTCAAGTCAACAAGGAAAAAGGGTTAAGACACATTCTTTTACACCCTTTATAGATTCCAAATCACACATAGGCAATAACGCTATTCACCTAGCATGCCTTCAAATTGCATGGATTATCAACATCCATAATTTTAGATAGAGATGTTAGATTCATATGAAAATTTTAGAAGTTTGCCTTTATCAAGCTTATAGTGTCATCCAAAATGAGTAGTGGTGACTATCCATAGATATGTGGTCAGACCAAGAGGGTCAACCAAATGCTAGAGGACATGTTGAGGGCATATGTTTCTAAGAGGAAGACAAATTGTGATAGTTAATTGCCATTAGTATATTTTTTTATATAACATTAGACCTCATAAGGTGACTGTTATGTCTTCTTTTGAGATTTACTATGGCCTAAATCCCATCTCAGTACCATAGGTATCCTAAGAAATGTTGTAGGATCTTACATACACGCATACATAGAGGATATGGAAACTGAAAACACACATAAAATAGAGATGTGAATAGATGAAATAGTACACAAGATTGGGTGCACTCTCCCTTCCATGCACTCTATTCGACAAGTCTACAGAGTGCATGTATTTATATGGTTTTTATTACATCAAAAATAGATATTACAATGAGGGCGGCTCTTCAGAAAGTAGGCGTGAAAGTAAAGTGTTGATCTCTTTTGCAAAGAGCCTTTGCTTTTATTTACATAAATTTCAATCTACAATGATTTGAACTCAATAGATTAAACTCTAGAAATCAACATTCCATAAGTGATAACATGCCCTCTAGTTGAAAAAACAACTCATTTTAGTTCATATAAATAAAACAAACTGCATGGATGGCCAATCAAATGTCCCATCATTGAACAACATAAACATGTTCCATGCAAAACACATACATGGAAATGTATAATAGAGTTAAATTATTGCGATTATGAAAGATATGTAGAAATAAAGGGATTATAATGAGGTGTTAATGTAATCTTATGGATCTATTCCGGTTATTAAATAATAAAGTAAGGGAAGCGCTAAATAGGAAAAATCTTTAACAACTATCTATAGAAACTAATTAACCCAATAAAACAACATACATCACTAACTTATTGATGTACAAACCATTATAAAATTATTTTTACTTTTTTTCCCCATCTTACATGAACTCGTTTACTAAAATATGATATGCCTTAAATATTCTAGTTTACTTTAGAAAAAGTAACTAAAGTGTGTTCTTACATGCTAAGTCCTATTCATAAATGTGTTGCATGTGCGGATTTTATTCCTACTATAAACAACTACAAGTAAGGGTGGTTCTTGGGAATTGAAAAAGTAAGAGAGATAAAATTTATGTTAAATATAAGTAAAAAGGAAAGCAACACAAAGTGGATAGTGTAGTGGTAAAACAATTGACTTGTGAATGTGAGGTTGTGGGTTCAAATCCCCCTCCTTGGTAGATAAAAGATTTCTTATTGTCACTTCCTAATTAAAAGGTGTTTGGGCATAGCCAATGGTTGTCAACTGCCCCAAGGGATCCATGGTTGCCAGGGAAGCCAAAGATGCCAAAGTTATGCCAAAATTCTATGCCTTAGTCGATACTTAGGAGTAAGCCAAAGGACTAAACAGTAGGTTGAGGTTTAGGAACTAGAATTATAACTGAAACAAAAACCAAAAGAAAAATCAAAACTAGAAACTAAAATTGGAACTGGAGCTAGTGTTGGAACTAGAATTGAAAAACGGAAACAAAATGAAAATAAAAATAGAGATCTGAATCAAAATCGAGATAGAGATAGAGATTGGACATAAAAATGAATAGCTTCGGAACCCTCTACAATGACGTGCCCAAGTTCTGATACCATTTTTGCAAGGATCTTACATACAAGCATACATAGAGGATATGGAAACAGAAAACATACAAAAAACAAAGATGGGAATAGATGAGACAATATACAATATTGGGTCCAATATCCCCCCCTAGGCACTTTGTTCGATGGGTCTATAGAGTGCATGTATTTATAGGATTTTTATTACATCAAGAATAGAGATAACAATGAGGAATAGAGATAACAATGAGAGTGGCACTTTGAAAAGCAGGCATGAAAGTAAAAATTTTCTCTCTTTTATAGAGAGCCCTTGATTTTATTTATATAAATCACAATCTACAACGATCTTGATCTTAACCACTATTTTTCTAATTTTTTAAAAAGAACCCTCTAGGTGGGTCTTTATTTACAATATATATATATATGTGTGTGTGTGTGTGTGTGTGTGTGTATGTGTGTGTGTGTGTGCGTGTGTAATTCCTATTACGTATCAAGTCACATCCGAAATGTCCAAGCCCATTCACACCCTTACAAACCTTCAACTATTATATCCAAACACAAAACACATTAATAACTCAATAAATTAAACTCCAAAAATCAACATTCTATAAGTGATAACAAGAAATGTCATAGTGCTATGGAGTTATTAGCAAAAATCTAAGAAAACTTAGAAATAAATATAGCTAAGATGCAACAAGCAGTTGATAGGGCTAAAAAAATATGCTAATAAGAAGAGATCTCCTAGAGTCTTTGAAGAAGGAGACATATTTTTTCTTCACGTTCCAACAAGGTCAACTTCACTATCCAAAAGGAAGTGCGCTAAGGTTTCACCAAACTTTTGTGGACCTTGCAAGATGGTTAAAAATCGAAGCTTCCTTAATATTCTAGAGTTCATGTGTTGTTTGATGTGAGTAAACTTAAAAATCATATTTGGAATGCACGAGTGGTAATTAAAATAGAAACAATAGATTGCTTGGGTAATTGATGAAATGCATGCATTTTCATGTGTTACAGAGCAATGGCAAGAACCACAAAAAGTTCTTAAAACTCCCTTTTTTTAGTTAGGAAACCCTTGTATTATTAATCAACCATTGTAAAATTCCATCAAGTTTTGTAGTATGGAAGATTTGTACATAGTTGAGGCTTTGTTAGTTTTAAAAATTGTATCAAAGGGAAGAGTCTTCATTCAAAAAACACATAAGAGAGAATTTCTTATAATTATTATTTTAATTTTTTTAGGAACTTTCCAAAACAAAAAATGAAGTGTCTTGGGAAAAGCCTGTAAAAAGGCCAAGACCTCCCTTGTAGTGGACATCTTTTTGTTTGAACGAAGTGTGAGCTCTCTTATTGCAAAACTCGTGTTTGTACTTTCATGAATTTTGAGTGAGTCTATGGCTTAATTATGGGTGTGTAGAACGTGTTTTAGATTTATGAAAGTGCTAATTAACAAGGTTGCATCATTTTGAAGTGTTTTTTCATGATCAAACATTTGTTTAAATAATTGAAGCTACAAAAGAAGTAATTCTTTGATATTTATGAGCTCTATACAAGGTTATATACGTAATTTTCTTGTATGTTGTCCATTTCAAATCGTAATACTCATTGAGAGAATCAAAATGAGCCATTGTACGTGTTAAATAGATCAATAACAATGGAGATATGAGCACTTTGGTGATTCAGCCCTGTTCCAAGCATTGGATATACATGAACCTTTGGGAGCATGGGATATGCACATGCATTGGATAGACATGGGCTTGGAAGCATCAGATTAGTGTCCATGTGAAAAGCCAAATGGCAACCAAACACTTTTGTATATGTTCTTTAATAAAACATATAGTGGCCTGGTCAGCCATAGACTATAAGTTCGACTGCATTTGTAACATCCAAGAAGTTTGTGTTCATGCTCCCTATGTACTGTGTTTTTCTGCGTATTCTGAGCCTCTGTGCAGAGTACCGTGTGCAGTGCTTAGATCTTGGTTTTCTACTCTGAGGATATCATCATGGGTCTCTCAAGAAGTAGAGCACACTATGGTGCATCGGCATCAAAATACTTCACTGGTATCATAGCATTTTGATGCAAAAGCTTTGTTCCTTTTGTATGAGCGAAGCGAGCACCTGCCCACCCACCCAAGGCTTACAACTAAGGTGGCGACCAAGGCATAGACCTTGGCATACCTTGTCATCCAAGTCACTGAAGTCACCGTTGGCACCATTGGTTGCACGCGAGGGAGGACCTCAATGATCAAGGACTATAGAGGTTCCCGGTACTTCCCAGGAGGTTACCCATCCCAATATTGTTCCCGCCAGAGCTCGCTTAATCGTGGCAATCTCTTGCCACTAAGCTACACTCTTATGGTGTCTGAAGAAGGGGAAAGACTAAGGTTAACATTACCTTGAACATGTTTTGGTCCCTCAAATCTTCATTCTTTGCTTTCAAAGCCTATTTTTGAAGCAATTTTGGGGTGATTTTTGGAGCCATTTTGGAGTACTTTTGTGCATAGTTCTCTTCGCATGGGTCCAAGAATATCAAGAAGAGTGTCTCTGAACTTCTCCAAAAATAAATATTCACCTTTAGGGCTGTGTTTTCAGCCACACTACATGTTTCTCAAAAGGTTTTCAATTCTGGTGGGAGCAGCTACTACAAATTTATGCAGGTTTTAGAGCCTAAACAACAAAGTTGACATACATTTTCTGGGCTATGCATTCAACCTTTCAGTGTCATTTTACTGCATATATTGAGCACATGCACACTATGTACACTTCTATGGATACCACTTATGTACGTCCATGTGGTCATTGATATAGTGGTTATGTTTTTTGCATAAAGTCTTTTACGTTTGATAAAGAGGGTCATGATGAGGTTTTCTTAATTGGGAGACACCTAGATGTTGGGGTCTCTTTGGTGATATAGGTGGAAGACTTACCCAGCCTCACCATAGGAGATGTATGATAGTTTTTCATAGGTGCTCGATAAGCCTAGTTGGCTTCTTTCGGGTAACTGATTATATGTAGTGGAGTCAGTGATTCACTATGTAGGAAAACATGTCAGTACTTGTAGTTTTATGAAATTTGACACTGGTCATATGCTCATTTTGCAGAGGATACTCTAGAAAGAGTTTTCCCAATTTTTGGTTTTGTCAACTATACAGTGGTCTATTTACTCTTTGATACACTTATTGATGTAAGCACATTTATTCTCACATACTCCTTTTGGTTGGTCATTACTGTTCATTAATTCATTTTTCTGGGAAGACTGTTGAATTCTCTCCCAGAATCTAGCACTTAGTCATCCTTCTTTGAGCCTTGTGGGCTTTAGACTCTTCTAGCTCCATTATCATTCTATTCAGTTCTCTATCATCATGGCATCAGAGGTCTTAGGCACGTCTGGTGCCCAGCTTGTATATACGCCTATAGCCCTAACGGGTTACTTATCTTTGTACATTCTAGTGGTAATACATTTAGTTTTGTGTGTTGTGCTCCAAGCTTCTTCTTTGTCCTTGTGTTGTTTGTCTACTTTCATAGACCTCAAAGTCCAACAATTGGTATCAGAGAAGGTCCCCCGCTCATCTAGGGCATCATTGACACCTCTCGGGTCACAATCCCAAAATTGCATGAAATTTGGTGAGCATACTCAAGGTGATTAGCGGATCAAAACGGCTTTGCTCTGTGGTGCCAAAATTGCGATTTGAGATCGTTTCAGCCTCCGAATGCATTATGGCAGTTCTTGTGTGGGTAATATTGTCTTTTTGTGCCAAAGATATATGTAGGTTTTGGTTCGTGAGTATAAGCATCTGAAAGTTTGCTACAGGTTTGGTGGAACTTGTAAGGGTAGTTCTATTCAACTTTTCCAGATACAATCATTTTTTTGCATCAGGGTATTTTAGTCAGTGGCCTTGGCTGAAACCAGTGATGTATTCTGTATGTTGTCTGTTGAGGATAAGTTGGATGGTACCAATTACCCATTGTGGGATTATATGATGCGTCATGTATTGGTTGCAAAAGGACTATGGAATTTTGTGTAGGGTGTTAAAAACATCCTATTTCACTTACAAACACACTTGTTGAAGGTGATGCAGATGGCATTGAAGATGGTGATATTCTTCATGTTCCTCTTCGGGTTGCGGTTCCTGCTGCACTTGTGCAAAGCAAATTTGTTGGGATGGTAGAGATGCTCAGGCACATGCATTGATAGCCTTGTCTGTCAAACGTGCCATTATTCCTCACATTCGGTATTGGAAAATAGCTAAGGATGCTTGGGATACATTTACCAGTTTATACTAGGCAAGGAATGAGGCTCGTGTTGCGTACCTCTAAAAATAGTTGGAGAGTGATCATATGAATGAAGGTGGTTTCATGAAAACTTTTCTAACAAAGATCAAAGATTTGAAAGTACAATTGATCTCTATTGATGAAGTCTTGCCTGGCAGTTCACTTGTGCAGATTGTTCTGAATGGTCTTCTCAATTATCAAAGTTTTGCTTCTACTCTTTGTTTGATGATGAAAGGCAATCCAAATGCCTTATCATTTGAGGAGCTTGTCTCTATTCTATTGCAGGAAGATCAGTCTATGCAGAACAAGTCCATTATGCATGTTGCAGATCAAGCTTTAATGGCTAGTCATAAGGGCGAAGGTAAATGGAGCTCTTCTACTAGTAAGCAAAAATCTGCTAATTCTACACAATCAAAGAAGGAAGACACAAAAGAGAAGAAATAGAAAAGTAGAAATTGTTTTGCAAATACTATAAAGAAAATGATCATGTCATCAGGAACTGTCCAAAACTAGCTGCTAGAGAGGCAAGGAAGAAAGAGGCTAGAATGGTTGTTGCACAGACCTCTACACTCGAAATAGATTCTGCAAATCTTGCGCAAAATGAAGAATGGGTGCTTAGTAACTGCAGTCTACAGTTTTGATCCATCTTCACATGAACAATGTATGTCTGTAGTAGACTCAGATGTTTGGTACTTTGATAGTGTGGAAACCAAACACATTACCTTGCAATGCAGTTTCTTCACTTGAGCCTACCCCTAAACAGAATATTGTCACATGCACCAACAACTCCTCTTATCCTATTATGGGAGTTGGTAAGATCATTCTGACTACTACTGATGGTAGTTCTTTTACATTGTGGAAAGCTTTATTTGTGCAAGGGATCAAGAAGAATCTGTTATCAATTTCAGCTTTAGCCAAGATTGGCTTGGTTTTAAAATGTGTTGATGACAGATGTACAATTCATGATCTATCAAATGGTGATGTCATTATTGCTTTTGGAATTCTATGTCATGGGTTGTATAAGCTCATAAACTATGAAAAAACTGTGAATGATTCAACATGTGCAATACATGATTCTCAAGATTTGTCAGATGCAAAGCTTTGGCATGCATGCTTTGGTCATCTGAATTTTGCTAGTTTGTTATGCCTGTAGAAATCTAAAATGGTTTCCTCTTTGCCCAAACTTGAGGCACCTGGTAAACATGTATGTGAAGCTTGTATTTTGGGCAAAATGCACCATTCCTCCTTCCCAAAAGATGGTTCAGTTTGAGCTACTCAGAAATTGTAGCTTCTTCACAGTGATGTATGTGGTCCTATGCAGACACCCTCTTTTGGGAACTATCTTTACTTCGTGACTTTCATCGATGATTTCTCCATGCATGCATGGGTATATCCATTGAAAGAAAAGTCCAAAGTGTTTATGTGATTTGAATAGTTTTTGGTTTTGGCTGAAAATCTTTCAGCATGTAAAATGGGCACCCTCCATTGTGATCGAGATCAAGAATATATGTCTTCGGGCTTTAATGCATTTTTGGTTGAACGTGGGATAAAACATCATTGTACAATGTCATATATACCTCAACAGAATGGAGTTGCTGAACTGAATAACATGTCACTCATGGAGATGGCGAGGTGTATGGTCAAGAGTCAGGCTTTACCACATAGTTTTTGGCTTGAGGTTGTCATGTGTGTAGCACATGTATTTAGCAAGTGTCCCACTAAAGCATTGCAATTTATCACTCCATATGAGGTTTGGCATGGTTGCAAGCCATCTGTTGCTCACCTACATATTTTTGGTTGTCTGGCATATGCATTAGTGCCTAAGCAACAATGCAGGAAATTGGATGATAAAGCAGTGAAATATATTTTTGTTGGTTTGAAAGTAAAGGCAATCATCTGTATCATCCACAGACTAAATGCATTTTGGTTAGCCATGATGTTGTTTTTGTGGAAGATGCTATTCAACCATTACTTTCATGTACTAAGGAGACATCAGTTATCTCCAAAGACATGTATGACACTTTGTTGCCTCTTTTTACAGGTGGACAGTCTAGTGTTGGTCCTAATGAGGCAACTTCTCAGCCTTTACAAGTTTCATGTGATGATGCAGATCATTCCATTTCTGATGCATATTTACATGATGCACTTGTTTATGAGAGAGCTGATATTGAGGAGGCAAAAGCTATGCCAAAATGGCTAGTGTAGACTTTGCGTGACAACAAATTAGATGCACCTCTATCATATCATACTCGTTTAGGTTCTCATAGTACCTCTTTTGCATCAGATTGCTATGCTATGGCTGCCTCTAGTCTCTATGATGAGAACGAGCTTGTCTCATTTGATGAAGCATAAAATTCTGAAAATTGGATGGCTGCTATGCAATGAGAATATGATGTTATCATGAAAAATGGTACCTGATCTTTATGTGACTTGCCTCTTGGCAAGAAGGCCATTGGCACTAAGTGGGTATACAAGCTGAAGTGTAATCCTAATGGAACAGTTGACAGGTATAAGGCTATTCTTGTTGCAAAGGGTTATGCATAGGAAAGAGGCATTGATTTTGATGAGACCTTTGCACCTACATGCCGAATGACTACTGTTCGTAGCATTTGTGCACTTGCATCTCATCATGGTTGGAATGTACATGAGTTGGACATTAAAATTGCATTTCTAAATAGTGATTTGCATGAAGAAGTGTATGTTTTGTAGCCCCATGGCTTTGTGCAGAAAGGGCATGGAAACCAGGTGTGCAAGTTAAAGAAGGCATTATATGGTTTAAAGCAAGCACCATGTGCTTGATATGAAAAGATACATGCCTATCTAATTGCACATGGTTTTGAGAATATTCCAACTGAGCGCACCTTATATGTTAAGCGTGCAAATGATGTGCTTCTGATCATTGTTGTGTATGTTGATGACGTGCTTCTCACTGGTCCTCATGAGAAGCATATTGCTAATTTTAATGTTGATTTGCATGCCTCATTTGAGATGTCAGATTTGGGGCATTTGCACCATTATTTGGGCATTTAATTTATGCAAGATGATGTCGGAATAGCTTCAAACCAAATATATTGACACATTATTGCAGCATTTTGGCTGCAAACCTATTGCCACTCCTATGGGGACAAGTTTACGATTGAGCCTTCATGATGCTAGAGATGTATTTGATGTTGTTCTCTATCAGCAAGCAGTTGGATGCTTGATTTACTTATGCATTACTTGGCCAAATGTTCAATTTGATGGATCACAAATGAGCAGATTTATGCATTGCCCAGGTGTCAAGCATTGGCAAGCGGTTAAGCGCATCTTTCGCTACTTCAGTGGTACCCAACTACTTGGATTGATTTATCCCAAGGGGGGGATCACTACTGCCAAATTTACATGCTTTTTCTGACTCTGATTGGGCCGGTTGTTATGAAACTCGTGTGTCCACCAATGGTTTTTGCTTCATGCTTGGTAGCTCATGCATATCTTGGTTGAGCAAGAAGCAACCTACTGTGGCCACCTCTAGTTGTGAGGCTGAGTAAAGGACACCTTTCATAGCGACTATTGAGCGTGTGTGGCTCAAACGCCTTATGGCTTATTTGGGCGTTGGTCAATCTTCTGTCACCACCATCTTCACTGACAGTCATCGCGCATTGGCAATTGCAAGACCATGTGTTCCATGCTCACACTAAGCACATTGAAGTGCACTATCATTATGTGAGAGAGAGGTTCTCTGTTGGAGAGATCAGCTTGGCATATGTGCCCACACAAGAGAACATTGCAGACCTTTTCACAAAGGCTCTACCTAGGGAGAATTGTGTGTTGTGCTCTAGGCTTCTTGTTTTCCTTGTGTTTTTCGGGTGCTCTCACCGACCTCAAACTCCAACAAGTCCTATGTTGGTTTGCTAGACCATCTTCACCACTTGATAACCTACTTCCAAGCGTCTCCAAACATCTCCAACTTCTTTCAAGCCATAATACACTACTCATCTCCTCATACATCACATACTCATATATAAAATACACAAGTTATAACCGGATAGTGGAGCTAGCCAATGCATCCATATCCATCCATACGTGATCAGGCAATTCATGAGGCCTCTATGCATCTCTATGCACATACATGTGTAGCCTTGCATGAATCAATGTATGCCACATTCAAGGTTTCGATCTTGGAAAGTCAGTGCCATCAAACTGAGAAGATACCGTGATGGCATTCCAAAAGATTAACAATGTAACAAGAGACTAGAAGTCAACCATAAAATGCTCTATTATCTATAGGATCACACTTCCATATCCATATGCATAACTCGCATCACCAATGTCTTGCCGAAGAAGAAACCATGTGAACCAGCTATCTCATAACCATGCATCTAACATGCACATAAAACCATGAGCATAAACATGCTCACCAAGTCTCCAAAACTAACAATTGGATATGAAGAATCTTAAGAAAAATTTAATAGTGTATCGCTTGTAAAGTGAGTGATCAAGTCAAGATAACCAATAACAAAATAAGAATGAGTAACCTATCACCTATCATTGATCCAACCATAATGGAAAATATGTATGGCAAGAAAACTGATGGCAATACACAACAATACAATGGTGACCCACCTCCTGATCAATCATGAATCTAGCAAAATGGTCCAACCTGTCTGTCACATTGTTCTTGCCATGATAGATTTCCATGTGTAACATTGTTCCTACCTTGATGTCCTTGAACCATCCTAATTCATTGATGTTCACATAGAAATAGCAAAACATTTGCCAAAATGGAAATTTGGGGATCACCTCTTATCTCCATTCAAAGAACATGATGGTGGCTCAAGAATTGGGTGTCACCTCTTTCTCTTTATTGAGAGGGCATGATGATGAACGGAACACTTACACATGACACACTCACCACGATCTTCACATTAATAGTTCAAATCATCTCCACCATCCATACGTCTTTTCCATAGAGTTAGCATTTGTCTTGAGTTGTCCAAAATTTTGTCAGCCCAAAAATCACATCAATTTTTTCCATCCCGATGGGTCGTCATGCGGAACTCGGTGTCGCAACGTTTTTTATGGTTAAGATGAAAATGATTTCTAGAGTTCTAGAAAAGATCGAAAACCAATTGTGTCGAAACTTCACGGCGTCTGCCATCTGGGCTTCAGGAATCTTCCGTTGTGAGCTTCCATTTACAGTACGATTGATCGTATAAACATCAGGAATTTCATCGACTTGTTGGATGCAACTCAAGCCTCTTCATTTTCCCTGTTTACTGTAATCTTTCTAGCTAGCGCTATGACTACCAACGAAGGAAAAGCTGTCGGGATCGATTTGGGCACGACCTACAGCTGTGTAGGAGTCTGGCAATATGACCGTGTGGAGATCATTCCTAACGACCAAGGCAATCGCACAACTCCGTCCTATGTCGCGTTTACAGACACGGAACGCCTCATTGGTGATGCTGCTAAAAATCAAGTGGCGATGAACCCCGCCAATACTGTTTTCGGTACGTGACCTTCGTTTTGTTTAATGGAAAATCGGCTTTACTGTTGGCAAGTCTCTTAATTAGTTTCTCTGATGTGCTTCGTAATCCGGCACACCAGAATTTCCGTTGATCACGCTGCTCCCTCTGCATTTTTGAATTACTATTGATCTGCGCCCCTTACAACATTTCTGATTTTTTCAGCTAATGTAGGTTGGTAATGATTTTACACCTGATGTCTGGTAGAGCTCCTCTTACGCAGGAATGAATTTTCTGATTTGCGCCTTACAACATTTCTGATGTTTTCAACTAATGTAGGTTGTTAATGATTTGCTCCTATTGATTTGCACCTTACAGCATTTCTGATTTTTTCAACTAATGTAGGTTGTTAATGATTTTACACCTGATGTCTGGTAGAGCTCCCATTACGCAGGAATGAATTTTCTGATTTGTGCCTTACAACATTTCTGTTTTTTTCAACTAATGTAGGTGGTTAATGATTTGCTCCTATTGATTTGCGACTTACAGCATTTCTGATTTTTTCAGCTAATGTAGGTTGTTAATGATTTTACACCTGATGTTTGGTAGAGCTCCTACTACGCAGGAATGAATTTTCTGATTTGCGCCTTGCAACATTTCTGATGTTTTCAACTAATGTAGGTTGTTAATGATTTGCTCCTATGGATTTGCGCCTTACAACATTTCTGATTTTTTTCAGCTAATGTAGGTTGTTAATGATTTTACACCTGATGTCTGGTAGAGCTTCTGTTACGCAGGAGCGAATTTTCTAGTGATAACGCATGCGTATTTTTGGAGAATTTTCTGAAACGCTGGTCTCGGATTTGTACACGTGCGATTCCACAGATTTGAAGTCGCATAGTCTGATTTTTAAGTCCACAGATTTGAAGTCGCATAGTCTGATTTTAAGTCCACAGATTTGAAGTCGCATAGTCTGATTGACGGCTTGAGGTTTACCCAAATGTTGTTCCCTGGCTTATGTTTCGCTTTCGAGCCAGATATGAGGTGTTTGAGTGTTGAATTGTTGAGAAGTTTCTTTTCTAGGGAGTTCGATTTTACGACTACTCTCGAGTCTCCAGCTTAAACACCGCGGCAAACCCCTTATATCTTTCATATCCATGAGTTCACGTAGAGACTTGAGCTCTCTACCTTCATTCCAAAAGCTCAATGTCGTACCACTACACCACCCTGCAGTCTAGAGGCTCAAGATGTTAACACTACACCACCACCCTGGACCCTCAGAACGAGCTCGCCTTTAGTAGTGGCTCAGCGTTCAAGTTCAGTCACACGAGTTCTTTTTGTGACTTTAAATAAAATAAGGGAAGTTTGAACTTGTTATTTACTCTTTTTGATAGCTTGAATTAATTGAAAGTACAATGTAAATATCCATGGGACCTTGGAGTTCCACACAAACAAAGGTAGAACTCTTAGCACGCACTTGTAATGAACAGATGTTGAAGACCCTTAAGTGAGGGAGAGAAGGAAGAGATTTGTTTGAGCTGAAGTAGACCCACATACATAGTCTCTCTCTCTCTCTCACACACACACACATTCATTCATTGATCATTGGAATGCATGAGTATCGGATGTTGTTCATGCTCATTATGAGCTTTAGATGTCCTCTGTAATATAATACAGCAGCGCTGTTCAACTGTTATGTGATTGTTGTTTATGTTGAATAAGGGTTTAACACAAAAATTTGCTATATCAATGCCTCTGTGCATACACTCGTACAGAGATAATATTTTTTATAAGCTTGTGTGTATAATGCACATAACAATGAACAGCTTACGTTTATCATCTTTTGTTGCATATCGTTCATACACACAACAATGCATGACAAATTAAACATCATGGTTCTATAGTTCATTGCATATATGCATCAGAACTTATGTACTCAGAAAACTATTCACTACACGAACCATACATTATGTCAGATGATTATTTCCATATGACAGGATGTAATTTTAGCTTAGCGATAAAGAAGATGAGAAATCAGTTAAATAAAACATTTTGTTTGACTCTATTTTGTGCAAGCCATTCTCTATAGTCAGCATCCTGCTTTATTGTAAACCTTGCATGCTATTTGAGTTAGACATGTAGAATAAGTAAGAACATTAGCTTCTGTGAGTTTAATCGACGTACTGAAACGTAAACTCAACGTACTGAAACGCCAATACACGTCTTTCGTAATGTTTACTAGATTGCAATTCTAATTCTATTGAAGAAAATAAAATAACATGAGAGGCTAGGGAGATACAAAAGAGGCTAATAAGCCTCCCATTCCCTTGATAGGGTTCCTCTTTTCTTTCATCTCGTTTCTTTCCAATACAAACGTATTATGTTCCTGAAAATTCCAAAGGATCTTCAATTTAATGATAATACTTTGCTTGAACGGAGAAGTGTTTTGTGGTATAATCTTCTCTATTAAAATTTGGTACTAGACAACACATGTTTTAGGGAATGGTGGGTATAATCATCTCTATTAAAATTTGGTACTAGACAACACATGTTTTAGGGAATGGTGGGAATTTCCATGGTAAAGCCTTTCTGCCCATTTTTTGATGATAATGTTAAATGTTCTCATTCACCACTTGACTTTGAATGGGACGTGCTTGGAATCTTCCGTTACCCATAGATCCAATCCTTTAGTATCAGACTTTCAAGAGCACATCAAGGGGCTCTCTACATTGCATTAATTGTTATTCAAGCATTCATTTTATCATGAATTATTAAAGAATTATTCAACGACTCATTATTTGACCGAACTATTGAGTTCCACAATCAATATTTCTTAGCAATCTTGAATTAGTTTTACTTTGTGAATCAAATGGGCATTTGAATACATCTTGGTTGAAACTCTGTGGATAGAATCTAAAATTGATTGATAGAAACTGATTGCTTGTTTCCATATATGATGTCTGACTATACACAATCTCTCTCTCTCTCTCTCACACACACACACACACACACATACGTACATACGTATGTACATAAGTACTATTGATAGTGCATAATCAATCTATATCTCAACTCTATAGGAAATTAGATTGAGACATAGATTGTACATAGATCCTTGTTGCAAGAGGTTAAGAGGGTCAAGCATTTGCACAAGTTGTGCACAGATTATTCTACACAACCATTTGAATTGATTCATTTATAGTGTAGTGAGATAGATAAGCTATCTCTAGTGCATCAAATTTAGATAATGTACCTAATTTTTCCTTAATTTCAGCTGGAATGTGGCATGACAACTGGTACATTAGAGGTGCATCCTTCCCGGTCCTCTCATACTAGGAAAAGGTCCCCTCATTGCTCTTATCGCCCTCATCAAATATGGACCGAACTCTCACGACGTACGTATGTATGTACGTACGTACAAACATATGCACCTACGTATGTCGCACATACGTACGTACGTTGTTATCAGACGCGTATGGTTCATTTGGCAAACGTGGGTTATATGGTTGCAGACGTTTGGATACTTTGCCTTTTTTTTAAATGTTGTTGAACACATAGACATGCTAAGCCCTGACGTAATAATGACCAAGTTCTAGCACATGCAATTCAAAGGGGTGAATGCTCTTGGGCCTTGGTTGTAGCCTCCATGCATGAATGATGACAGAATGTAATAATTTATAGGAAATTTGCACCATCCAATCTTGTAGAGGGATGGTTATGGGCCTATTAGATTGTACACAAGTTGATGTAACATATCTTTATGTACCTGTAGCATATGTTTATGTACTTGCAGACTGTATACATGTTAATGTGACATATGTTTGTGTGCTTGTAGATAATTTGGTTATGTACAAAGTACCTATAGATTGTATACATCCGTGCATTTAATTATGTACATGTGGAAGCATATGTTCTTATGTGTAATGTACCTGTAGCCTATATGGATTTTAGACCATGCTTATGCACCTGTAGTCAACTATATATAGACGATATTTAATATGCCATATACGTTATATGATATATCATACATGTTATATGATATATGTAGGTGGATCCCATCCGTAGGTGGATCCCATCCGTGGTCATGGAGGAGGAAGATCTTCTCTCACATGGGAATCTTCATCGGTGATAACTCTCAGAATTTAGTACTTATGGATGTGGAGGTTGGTGGTCATACCACCTCAATAATAATCCACCAATCCCTTTTATGGATGTGGAGGTTGGTGGTCATACCACCTCAATAATAATCCACCAATCCCTCTATCTCGTTCCTTGATCACATATAGTGACCTACGATGGAGAAAATCGACCTTCCACATAGATAGAAGTATGAAAATTGTACATGTCTCAAAGGACCCATCTATGTACCTAAGATGAGGTCTCATCCACATGAGACCATGTAGGTCCATTGCCTTGGATCTCAAAAAGATCCACAAAGAATACCAATCACTCATGTGAATCCTTGTCACACCATGTGGCAGTAGACGATTGTCTCCCTCAGTCCCATAGTAAGCCTATCATCATGGATGTGGTTGGTATATATCCATAGGATCGCTAGGATGACCCTAATCCTTTATTTGGACAAGCTTATTTTTAGAAACAGGAATGCTCTTAAGCTTGTGGGTCTCCCGGGGTGGAAGGGTCTCAACCTTCTCACCATTTTGTTCTCCCCATTTTTGGTGACTCCCAAAGGCTCAAATCTTGATTAGTTCTCTATGTAAGAGTTAGAACAAGGTTAAAACGTTTATCAAAATCACTGAAGATTGGAAATGGGCATTGGGTATAAGACAGAATGATTTGATTTGGTTCCCCATCAAGGGAATTAGAAGTGTGGAGTCTTGGAACCTCCAAAAAGCTAAGAAGCTTTGGAACAAAGGCTTCCACTTGTGGAAACACCTTGGGAACCAAGAGACTTGTCAGTGGATTAGATTTGAGGACATTAATCTGACCAAAAGAGTGGACTATGAAGAATGGTGTCTATTCTAGAGCAGATTGAATGTTTGGGAACGCCCGAAGAATCGCCTCCTCATTGGTAAGGAATCTTCTCACCCTCAGGGTTTGAGATAGCACATTGGCAATAGCCTTGAGAAAAATCTGACATTGAAGAAGGATGCAGAATTCAATGTCATGCCCAATAGGAATTGGTGTCTAGATTGGTTTTGCTAGAGGTGGGACTTTAAGCTCCTATCCCTTTGGCACCCCCTCATCAAGATAAAAAAGTTTGTGCTTATGTGGCAAATCCTACACCGTGGAGTCTGGACCAATGTAAACGCTAACAAAATTTGTGGGGTCCCCCCCCGTGGTGCAAACGATGCCTTCATGGCATGGAAGACTTGGGACGCCTCTTTTATCCGTGCTCCAAATCTATCGGTCTGGCAAACCCTTGAGAGAGTCATGTCTTATAGGGACAAATCAACTAGAAGCAGTCTTTGTTGGGTGAGGCAATGGGATGTTCCTCAACACTTTGGAATGTTATAACAGGGAGACTCTATGGAAAATATGGAAAGAGAGGTGTGCCATCAACTTTGGAAGCCCCCCTAAAGAATGGTCGAGCGAAAAATCTATTTCCCTTTTAGGCAAAAGAATTTCCAATCGTAAGAAGCCCCTACCCTTTAGACATCATAGAGTGTCATTCCTAGAGAGCAACAAGATCAAAAGAAAGTGGGCCCCACATGAGAGGGACGAGAGGGTTATCAGCCTTCTTTGTAAAATTTTCTAGTAATCTATAAGCAACCCTTGGTTTTCTTGTTTATGGGATACAAGGAGTCCCATGGGTGCTAGGCCAGTTCACTTGTACAATTATAATTTCTATTAATGGAAGTTTGGAAGAGTAGGCTCTATCGAACTTCCTTTAAAAAAAATAAAAATAAAAAACAAAAAATTTAAAGTTCCCAGAATTAAAAAAAAAAAGAAAATAAAAAACAAAAAATTCAAAGTTCCCAAAATCGGTAAAATTACAAACTCATACAGAACAATTAGCAAATGAAACATCTAGAGATTTAACAATGGAAAAAAAACCAATTGCAAGGATAGAAAACTTTTTAAGTGTTCAAAAAAATATAAAAAAGGGTGTGTGGCTTCCGCAATGGGAGGAAATGTTTTTGGCTCTCTTCAAAGAGAAGAGGGTCCAACTTCAATCACTTGGGAGAGTTGACCATTGATGTTTATCTCAGCAGTTCCATTTCCCACTAGAGTAGAGATCTTCTTAATAATAATTTTTTTGCCAAAGCCCATGTCTTTCAACGATTGGAGAATTAAGTCCCGTCCAAGTCTATCGTAAGCTTTGTCCAAGTCAATCTTAAAGAAGACAATCTTAAAGAAGAGGACATCTTGCACTGATTCCTCAGCAAAAACTAGACTTTTTTCAAACATCAATGATAGACATTCTTAAACGACTTGTGCGTGTTTAGGGACTTTGTATTTCTTGGATGTATGTTTGTGTATTTATGTTCGATAGTAGATACTTAGGCTTACTTCACACTGAGCGGTGTCCCTCTTTGTTTTAGAATAACTTGCTTACTTCACACTGAGCGGTGTCCCTCTTTGTTTTAGAATAACTTCCAATTACTTTCTGCCACATCATGGAACAAGCTGCCTGTTTATTCACACAGAGCGGCGGCCCAGCACACTTTCAATGCCACGTCACGGAACTAATTGCTTTCATCTGTTCTGACCCCCCTTGCCCGCCCCAAGATGGTTTTTTTGGGTTCCTTTCTGCCATGTAAGATTCTGCACACACACTTATATTTGCTGTGAATGCACAGGCGGAAGAGCTTTAAAAAATTCGTTGTTCCACCTGGAACAGGCTCGTGCAAAGCTTCCTTTCCGGAGCCCCAATCTGAATCGACCCTTAGTTCTCTATTGTCGGTGCTTCTTTTGTAAACGTTTCTTTTTCAGGATTGGACTTATAGCCGCTTCGTGTCCGGTGTCTGAATTTTACTGTCCTTTTATGGTTGTTTCTCTAAACTGTAATGAAGTCTACCTGGTCCAGTTGCATTCGTAGCTATTCTACTCGTTTCCTGCAAAAAATCGTGGGGATGTTGCTTCGTTTGTTCAAAGTTTACTGATGAAAATCGTTGAGAAATCTCACTTTCACTCCGGATATTTTCAATCGTCTTCTTGCTCTTCGAGTGTAAATTAATTGTGGAAGCAAGCTTCTACTGCTTGGAAGTCATCCTTTGTTTATCGAAGAACATTGATACTTCAAGACGTTCGTAAGCTAGCTGGAAAAGGTGCAAGGTCCAAGGAACATACAAAATATACCGTCTGCAACGTGAAGGAATTTACAGATTTGTTTCGATTCTCTGAAAATCTTATTTTTGTGTATGTTTCTAACGACTTGAAAATTTACATGATATGTAGATGCAAAACGCTTGATTGGACGTCGCTTTAACGATCCATCAGTGCAGAGTGACATGAAGCTTTGGCCTTTCAAGGTTTCTCCTGGACCTGGGGACAAGCCCATGATTGTGGTGAACTACAAAGGAGAGGAAAAAAGGTTTTCCCCAGAAGAGATATCCTCCATGGTTCTGACAAAGATGAAAGAAATCTCAGAAACATACCTTGGTCATCCTATAAAGAACGCAGTCATCACTGTTCCTGCATACTTCAACGATTCACAAAGGCAGGCAACAAAGGACGCTGGCGCCATAGCTGGCTTGAATGTATTGAGAATTATAAATGAGCCTACTGCAGCGGCCATCGCGTATGGTTTGGACAAGAAGGCTGCTTCTACGGGGGAGAAGAACATTTTGGTTTTTGACCTGGGTGGGGGTACCTTTGATGTCTCTATTCTTACCATTGAAGAAGGCATATTCGAAGTAAAAGCTACTGCTGGTGACACACATCTTGGTGGGGAGGATTTTGATAACCGGATGGTAAACCATTTCGTCCAAGAATTTAAGCGTAAATATCGAAAGGACATCACTGGAAACGCTCGTGCTCTTCGACGCTTGCGAACTGCTTGTGAGCGTGCAAAAAGAACGCTTTCATCGTCCTCACAGGCAACAGTTGAAGTTGACTCCCTTTATGAAGGTGTGGATTTCTATTCTACCATCACTCGAGCCAGATTTGAAGAGCTTTGTATGGATATGTTTAGGAAATGTATGGAACCTGTGGAGAAATGTCTAAGGGATGCAAAGATGGACAAAGGGCAAATAGATGAAGTTGTTCTGGTAGGTGGTTCTACACGTATTCCAAAAGTGCAACAACTGCTACAGGATTTCTTCAACGGAAAGGAGCTATGCAAGAGTATCAATCCAGATGAAGCTGTTGCATACGGAGCGGCTGTGCAAGCTGCTATTCTCACAGGTGAAGGTGATGAGAAGGTGAAGAGCCTTCTGCTGCTTGACGTTACTCCTCTTAGCTTGGGGTTGGAAACTGCTGGCGGTGTGATGACTGTGCTTATTCCCAGGAACACAACTATACCCACCAAAAAGGAACAAATATTTTCAACATATTCAGACAATCAACCTGGAGTATTGATCCAAGTGTATGAAGGAGAGAGAGCCAGAACAAAAGACAATAATCTTCTGGGCAAGTTTGAGCTTAGCGGAATTCCTCCTGCACCAAGAGGAGTACCTCAAATCAATGTAACATTTGACATTGATGCAAATGGCATCCTCAATGTTGCTGCTGAAGATAAGACAGCGGGTGTAAAGAATAGGATTACCATCACCAACGACAAGGGTAGATTGTCCAAAGAAGACATCGAAAAAATGGTGCAAGATGCAGAACGATACAAAGCTGAGGATGAGGCAGTAAAGAGAAAGGTAGAAGCAAAGAACAGCCTTGAGAACTACGCTTATAATATGAGAAATACTGTCAGAGATGACAAGCTTAAACTAGACTCTGCAGATAAAGAAACGATTGAGAAGGCAATAAGTGAAACCATAGAGTGGCTCGATCATAACCAGCTGGCAGAGGTAGATGAATTTGAGGATAAAATGAAAGAGCTGGAGTCGATATGCAATCCTATCATTTCCAAAATGTATCAGGGGGCTGGTGGAGGGGAGATGCCAAATATGGCAGGAGGGCCAAAACCATCTTATGGCGATGCCAGCACAGGTGCAGGTCCAAAAATTGAAGAGGTAGATTGAGGAATGGAGCTTTGAGAAATAGAGCAGTATATGTGGCATGTACAGCCCTAAAGAACTGTAATTTTTGCACATAGGAATCTAGGACATCTAACATCAACTTGTGTAGAAGACTGGTGGGCAAGTAAAGCCATAAAGAACTTTGTAACCATCTGCTATAAGGAACGTTGTAATTATCTGCACTTTGCACATAGGAACTTGAAATATCTAAACTTTTGGTACCGTAAAGTTGCTCCTTTGTTACATGCTTAGAATATTTTGAGGAAATGTAAAGTGGGTTTTTCAATGATTGTATATACTTTGTAGTCTTTCACTAAAAAATCCTCCCCTTTTAATCTGATCTTCTAATTCTATTAGCTGATTAGCTCTTAATTTATGTACCTACTGAAAACCATGAGAAATAGAACAGTATGTGAGTCATGTACAGCCCTAAATAACTGTAATTTTTGCACTTAGCAATCTAGGACATCTAACTGTTGTAGAAGACTGGTGGGCAAGTAAAGGCATAAAGAACTTTGTAACCTTCTGCTATAAAGAACGTTGTAATTATCTGCACTTTGCACAAGGGAACTTGAAATATCTAAACTTTTGGTACTGTGAAAGTTGCTCTTTGTTACATGCTTAGAATATTTTGAGGAAATGTAAAGTAGGTATTTCAATTTATATTGTATATACTTTATAGTCATTCACTAAAAGGTCGTCCCCTTTTTATCTGATCTTCTAATTATGTTAGCTGATTAGCTGTTAATTTATGTACCTACTGAAACCATTATTTTATTGTTCAGGTGAGACATGTTTAGGCCTCACCACGTTTATGCAAAATTCCTTTATGTTATAAGGCATCAACAATGATTCATTGTTCTAAAAGCCTGGTTGCATGAGAGTTAATTTGAGCTTATAGTGCCCCCTTTTTTTTTTTTTTTTAAAGGGAATCCGTTATGTGAGTTTTTTTTCTAATATAAAGGAAGTTCAGCAATAGCCTACTCTTCCGGACTTGAATTAAATAAAGAAAAGTACAAGAGAATCCGTTATGTGAGTTTTTTTTCCCTTTCCTCTTTCAAATAAAGGGAGTTCGGTCTTTAGAGCTTTTTCTCCTTATAGGGTGGAAATATGAAAGAACAACACATCCAGGAGATCCCCTTATCCTCACATAATGGTTCACCTCAAGCCGATCTCGGACACTTCAACCCTAGCCTTCTGTGGCTTTTTTGGTTTTTTGAACGAATTTGATAGTGTGATCTTACTCTTCTTGCTTGAATTAATGGAAAGTACACCGAAGGGCATAGCACCCACCCCCCAAATGCCACACAAACAAAGGTTGAACGCCTAGCAGCCACTAGGAATGAATGGAGCATGAAGGTCTTCTAAGGGTAGAGACTCCATAGGGATGGCCTATGGCCAAATGAGCAGATAACACCACAAACAAGTTTTATACACCCATAAAATTAGTCATGATACAATTACATGCCATCAAACCCTTGGTTCTTGAGTACAATGCAAGAGTAACACTTCCTACTTTATTACATGTATATATCTCAATGATAGAAAGAAGAAAATGTCTTGGGACAAGCTACTATCACTGCAAGTGCATGCCCCCCCTATAGTGACATACAGTGGCATACTACCAGGCGTCATTCAAAGCGTCATGCCTTGAACGTTTCATGTACGGCATTATACAAGACGCTTTGAAAACATCACTTAAGCGGCCCAACATTGCATATACAACGTACATATTGGCGCTCAAAATGACTAGCATTGCATATACGGCATTAATATTGGCCACATGCATGCCTACAAAAATAATCAATGAAAAACGAAAGATAGTTTTCAAAAGAGGGTGTCTGCATAGGACCACACACATCATAGCTTCAATTTTTAAATATGGACAAGCTGCAATTTCTAAGTATAGCTCAAACTAAACCATCTTATGGGAACGAGAAACATTGCATTTTGCCCAAAACATATTCTTCATAGACATGTCTACTAGGTGCCTCAATTTTGGGTAGAGAGGACACCATTTTAGATTTCTACAGGCATAGCAAACTACCAAAATTCAAATGACCAAAGCATGTGTGCCAAAGCTTTGCATCTGACATAGCCTGAGAATCATGTACTACACATGCTGAATCATTCATATATTTTTCATAGCCTATGAGCTTATACAGCCCACGATATAAAATGCCAGAAGCAATAATGACGTTGCCATTTGACACATCATGAATCTGCCATCAACAAATTTCACAACCAAGCCAATCTTGGCTAAAGCTAAAACTGATAACGGATTCTTCTTGATGCCTGGCACAAATAAAGCATTCAAGAATGTAAAAGAACTACCATTAGAAGTAGTAAGAATGATCTTACCAACTCCCATGGTAGGATAAGAGGAGTTATTGGCACATGTGATAGTATTCCCTATAGGGGTAGGCTCAAGTGAAGTGAAGAAATGCAATGTAATATGTTTGGTTGCCCCACTATCAAGGTACCAAACATATGAGTCTATTGGAGACATACACTCGTCATTTGAAGAAAGTTCATAACTGCAAACAATAGTAAATGCCCATTCTTCATTCTGCACAAGATTAGCGAAATTTTTTTTGGTTGTAGAGGCCTCTACAACAACCATTCCAGCCTCTTTCTTCCTTGCCTCTTTAACAGCCAGCATTGGACAACTCTTTATGACATGATCATTTCTTTATAGTATTTGCAAAACAGTTTTTGCTTTCTTCTCATCTTTGTCATCCTTCTTTGATTGTGGAGAATTAGCAGTCTCACGAGGAGTCGATATAGGTATCATAAGAAAAATAAATTAAAATAAGTAAATACACTTGTGTTTCTATTTTACTAAAAAGAAAAAAAAAAATACTAGAAAACTTACGTGCGTACTGAAGATCAACCTCGTCCAACATGTGGGTCGGTTGATGACCCTTACTTGTGTGAGGGCCTAACAACTGACCCAAGCATCTCAATAATATGATCGTATTGTTCGCCACCCGAATCAACATAATCTTCCATTGCGAGTGCAATGAAGTAAGGTGAAAGGCTTTTACTCGAGAGTCTCTTTATGACAAACAACCTTGTTTTTCGTTGAATATATATTGTATACGTACGTGAAAAAATAAAATTGCTGATTAGAATGCAATATTTATATGTGCATACACTCTTATATATATATATATATATATATATATATATATATATATATATATATATATATATATATATATATATGTTTGAGTGTGTTTGCAATATGCATGCATGTATTGAGAGTATGTGTTTGTGTGTGTGTTTGTGTATGCATGTCTATGGGTATGGGTATGTATATGTGTATGTGTATGTGTTGTGTGTATGTGTGTGCATGCATATGTGTGTATGTCTAGGAGTTGCATGTGTATGTGTGCATGCATGCATCTATATGTGATGTGTGTGTGCTATGTAATGTATGTGTGTATGTTAGTGTGTGTTTGCATATGCATGTGTATGTGATGTTTGTATGTGTGTGCATGCATATGTGTATATGCATGTGTGTATATTGTGTCGCGTGTATATGCATGTTTATGAGTCTGCATGCATGTTTATTGAAGTGGCCCCACGATGGATTCCCTTTGCAAGAGCTTCATGAAAATGCTCTCATAGTATAAAAACTGAGTTTTGGGTCACACACATGGTTCTCTACATAGTTCTCTACATAGACCTGTAGAACACTCATAACTACATAGTACAAAGAGAGAGAACTTGAGCCACAAATTTCTTAAGTTTCACAACGTGGTCAGACTCATAGTATGTGGCAAACCAAGCCACTATATTTTCTAGTAAACAACATATACAAAAGTGTAAGGCAGCCATTTGAACTTTCACATGGACACTAGCGGTAATAATCTCCAATATGGTCAAAGTGAACTATGGGAGTGTTGATCTGGTCAAAGTGGTGACTTTGCAAGGGATGCACAAGTGGTGCAAAAGTGCAAAATGGCACATAGATGGTTGCACAAGTGGTGGAGAATAAGGATGTATAGGTAGTGAACAAATAGTTTGTTCACAATTGTTTTGCAAGAAAAGTTGCATGCAGGTTGCAAAATGGTCCTTTCTAAGGGTTTTCAAGGCTTTTTAATTCTTTTGGAAGGTTCCGGTCAACCCTCCCTTATGCTTAAATTTTGAAGAAATGAAGGTCAAAAGTGGAAAATATATGAAGAGAAAGTGGCACACAAGAGTTTATGAGTGGCCCCCCATTTAGAATTTCGTTTTCATAAAGTCACTACAGGACAAAATAGGGAGCCATTGGCCTTACACATGAAGTGATCCTTGGGACATCAAAGTGAGCACCAAGATACACTAGTAGTTGAAGCAACGTACATAAGAAGAATCGACACACAACCAAAGGCATTAGCAATTCTTGGAATAAGGAGTTGGACTAACGAGCAAGAGAGCAAGGCACTTGCACAATATGTGCGCAAAGAAGCAAGGTATGCAAGGAGAGTGTTGGAACTGAAGGACTCACAAGGCAAGGAAGTTTAAGAAGGGAGTCAGAGAGAAGAGAAAGTACAAGCAGACAGAGCAGTCAACGACGATATGGCAAGTAGGCCAACATTTTTTCAGAACACTAACGCATATAAAAGAGGTGGACACACAAGGAGAAGGAGCAAGTAGGGAGCTCCAAGAAGTGTATGTCAAATCTTCAGAAGTATCCCCTACAAAAACAGTGATTTTCATCACTAAAAACCATTGTAAATACCATTTCACATTTTTGTAGCTCCATTTTGTGCAAGCCAAGGAGTCCTTGAGCTTGAAGAGCTTTAGAAGTATCTACCTGTCAGTTTTCACATTTTTTAGACTTCGTTTGAACCTCCAAATAGGGTAGAGAACCTAATTTTTAACTAGGCCGGACACTAGGTCTGGACAGGGTCAAAACCTAGTCAAAAACTATAAATAGAGCTAGAGAGCTCATTTTTGAGGTTAGCTTGTAATAGATTTGAACTTGTAAGAGCTTTTTGAAAGTAATCTAAGAACTCCATTGCTTCTCACTCTTTGTCTTACTGTGTGTGCACGTGTGTGTATATGTGTGTGCATGTTAGTGTGCTTCTCACTCACGCACTTGTGCCTTCACTTGCTCGAGGTCTTCATACCATCCTCACGTCTTCATACCATCCTCACGTCTTCCCGGATTGACATTAAAGGAGGTGCTACTCATCACTGAGCTACACCAAATTTTGGCACCGTTGCCGGGGATCGAGCTTTGAGGACGAGCGTGTGATGGTAAGACGTAGATTTGGGACGTTGGCGTTGTAGGTAATTTCTTCACTTTTCTTATTTTTCTTTTCCTCACCTCATCACCATCATCACCATCATCATCATCACCATCTCCCACCATCTCCATCATCGCAAAAATTTTCAGTTTTTGATCATATCACCTTCCCCACCTCATTTCCCTCATTCCACTTGTGAGAGAGAGCGAGAGAGCGATATTGTGTGCATTGTTTTTGCATGTTTGTTGAGTTTCTTGCAGGTTCCAGTAGCATCATCCCCTCCAGCACGTTGCGCAGGTACGGAAATGTGCAGAACTGTCTCGTAGTCGCCAGCTTCTGTCGATCGCGATTGACAGAAACTTTCATCTTTTGGTAAAACTGAGTGCACCATAGTAGTCTAGAGGCCTTGCACAGCACAGATCCACAAAAATTTTTGAAAAAATTGCAAAATTTCAGTCCATCGCGATTGATAGCATCAATCGCGATTGACACTGTCCATCGCGACGGACAGCCAGATTGAGACAGACCCCGATGGACACGTGTCCATCGTGACGGACACCCCTGTCCATCGCGACTGACAGCAGTCCATCGCGATTGACACCCATCAATCGCGACGGACACCCCTGTCCATCGCGACCGACAGCAGTCCATCGCGATCGACACCCATCAATCGCGACGGACACCCCTGTCCATCGCGACCGACAGCAGTCCATCGCGATCGACACCCATCAATCGCGACCGACACCCCCTGTCCATCGCGATTGACACCCATCAATCGCGATTGACACGTGTCCATCGCGACTGACAGGCCACGACGGACAGCCCTGTCCATCGCGATTGACAGCCCAGTCGATCGCAATTGACAGCCAATTTCGGCCAATTTTTTAGGGTTTTTAATTTGAAGAGCTTGGCTAATTTTTGGGCTTGAACATCTCACTCTAGAGCATATAGGGAGGCTATAAACAAGCAATTTGAGGAAACCCTGTTGACCTGTTAGCCTGTTTGAACCCTGTTTTAATCCCTGAAGCCTGAACTGACATAACTTTCTCATACGAAATCCGTTTGCTGTGATTTGTTGTTTTGTTGGAAAGCTCGTGGGGAGTACAACCAAAACTTCCACTAATTATGTGAAAATTAATATCAGGATTATTAGATAGGGTATTTTGAAGTTGACCATACCCCGAGGTAGGAAAACTGAGGGATCCTTGGGATTGTTTTCCATAAAGGCAAAGGATAATTTGGTCTGTGAGTTACATGCATGGAAGTGGTCTATTGTGTCATTTGAACCTAAGTCTTGAGCTAACCGTGGGACTTTTACAGGTCCAGTAAGAGCACTTGAGGGCATTCAAGCAAGAGTAAGTGCAAGCTTGGGAACACTCTTCCTGGGCACTCAAGGGCAACCAAGAAGGAAACAAAAGGTTGGAAATTCTCAACTCCCTTTGTCAATTCCTAGTTTAGGCTAAGAACGACTAGTGATAGGAGTAAGCCAGGGCAGCGATAGGCATTTATCAAGTTGAAGACTACCTAAATACTCAAGTTCAAGCTAACGACATAATCTTTGTACGGTCGAGAACTCTAAAGGAAAAGAACTTAACGTGGAACGATCAACTTCAAGTGCGAAAATTAACTCAAATATTCCTGACGACGTGATTTCTGACAAGAGTATAAACACGGTAATCAACTAAAAAAGAATCAAGTAACTGATACAAAAGAACTCAGCAACGAAGTTGTACTTGGTCAAAATTGGGCTATTCAATTAGGCATATGAACCTTAGATCAGGACGGCATCTAGTAAGGGATAGACAAAGCCTTAGGTCTTCAGAGGCTAGTGTCAACCACACTGCTAGGTCTTGGGCCCAGCAGCTAAGCCATCACTCGCATTACTCTAACTCTGAGACCAGTGAATCAGAGATGTCTCAAGGGATGGATAGACCTGCAAGAAGTTCAGGAGTGCCATATCTGTATAGGGTGGAAGGCCCCTACAAGACGCAGTTGGAATACATTAGGACCAACCGACTAGGTGCTAGCATCTATGAGGATGGCCTGGGAAGATCCGTGATCCAGATTAAAAATCCTGACCAATCCATAGGACTAGAGCACCCAGCTGTCAAGTTTGAAAACGAAGCATACCTAGACAAGGAAGGGACAATATATGTAGTCACCAGTCACCCAGATAGGACAGATGAATTTGGGAATGTGATCTCAGAAGCGGATTTAGGTGACTTGGAGCAAGGAAACATGGGTGTAGAACCTAGAACCCCCCGAGGCAAATCTGTTCTCACTAGGATTATCACACCAGAGTGGATTCCTCAGGATAACAAGAGTATAGATCTGCTTCTGAACCGAGAGACTGATGAAGCCTTTTGGAGGTATAAATCTGATCGGCCAATTGATATAGGAACAATCATGATCTATGAGTTTAAAGATCCAGATAGCCCAGGCAGAGTAACCTACTTAGATCACGCTTCAGAGAGGATCTTTGTGGTTACAGAACATGATAGACATGCTTACACTTGGAAGGGTGAATTCGTTTTTCCCCAACCAAGATCGAATGTGTCCTATGGTCACCCTGGAGCTGGAACATCCCAAGCTCATGGAACTCAGAGAGACAGAAGTAGAGATAGGCCAGAAGTAAGCTTTGCCAACCTAGGGGGCAGAGAAAGAACGAGGACGGAAACAAACAGAGTAGAACCTGAGGTACTTAGAGCTCCCAGGAATCAAAGAAATGCGAATGAGTTCCCTCTACCACGACCTAGAGAGCACACAAGGACTCTGAGACCGACTCAGCTAGTTAAGTCCATGAAGAACTACTTCGATGGCACTGGAGATCCCTACGATCATGTGGCTGAGTTTAGGCAAGTCTTGAGAGCTGAACAAGTGGAGGATCTATTCACGCAGTACAATGCCTTTGTTCTAACCCTTAGGAACACAGCCCTTACGTGGTTTCAACCATTGAATGAGAGACAATTCAGGTGTATAGAACAACTTCTAGAGGCATTCATTATCGAATTCTCTAAAAGTGGCATAAGACATAACACTTCCTCGCTGATTCACAGCTTCAAGCAAACCCCTCAAGAGACCGTGAGACTTACAGGAAGAAGATTCAGGCAATACTTAGAGAGGTGCCCTATCCCTGAGCTACCCACACCAGCTAAGCAAGTGGCTTTATTCTTGGATGGATTGCTAAGTACCAAATTGAGATCTTATGTGTACTTGAAAGACCTTAGGACCATAGAAGAGTGTGTACGCATGTGCATTGACATCGAGGATAACCTAGGGGAGGAGTTAGATCTTTCCAAAATATACAAAGATTCAGATAGTGCCTCTAGCCTCTCTTCCACGCAATCCACATCAATTGAGGAACTCGCTGAGAAAGTGGCACAAAAACTAGGTGTCTCTAGCAAACAGATCCCAAGGTTTGCCCCTGTGAAAAGATGCTATACTTGTGGGGGTGACCACATGGCGAACGTATGTCCCATTATGGCTCAACCCCAAGTAAATCCTAGTAGCCAGTACTGCACTATAGAACGGAGGTACACCAATCACACCGCGCAAGATTGCCCCTACAATAAGCAAACTGTTAGGCAGACGTACCCACAACCATACCCTCAACAAGGAAGATACCAGAACCAGTACCCATCTCAGCAGTATGCGAGGCCTCAACAAACCTACCAACCCTACCAAAACCAACAAAGGCCTCAGCCTGTGCTAGCACAATAACCCCCTGCTCCAGCTAATGTGATTCCGGTAAAGTATGTTGCTGCAGAAGAAAACCTGAATAGAGCTATAGTCCCTGTAACACCAGTGCTTTCAGAAAGTGATCCCAGTGACCATAGTTTCGATTCTACACATGTTGATAGCCCCCAGGCCTACTACATGCAGTCTCCTAAACATGGTGAGTCCTACTATAGTGAAGAGCCAAATGAACCTAGTTGGGAGTCAGATTACACAAACGTCATGTACGCAAACCCCAACCCTAGACCCCAACCTAGGCAAGTAAGACCTCCATTCCCTAGAGGACCATGCTACAGATGTCAAGGAGATCATCTCATTCGTGATTGTCCCGTGCCTCCACCTACACAACCCCAGTCAGTGACGATCCAGGGCTTTTGCCAAGAATGTGGAAAGGAGCATCTCTTACGAGATTGCCCAAAGAACCCCAATAATATGCCAAAAATCACTCCGATCAACGTTATTGGGTTAGTTGTAGACTCCACAGGGAGTGTGACTACCACTGCACCAGTACAAGTAATCACTAGAGCCCAAGCCTTGCAACAGAACCAAAGCGTAGACCAAGAAAAGAGCCTAGATGTTAGTGAAACAGAGAGCATGACAAAGAAGAGGACTAGAGCTTGGAGAGATAGTCGTGAAAGAATGAAAAGGCAATGGGCAAAAAAGATGAGTGAACTCGAGGAAAGCCTCAGAGAAACAAAGGCCAGGATAACTAAACTCACATCTGAAACTCCCTCTCACACTACCCCACCTCCACCATTCCCAACTCCATCCGACCTGCCACCTTCCAACCCGCCTCACCTAATTCCACCACCCCCTAGAGTAGGATCAGTCCTAGCAGATCCCACTCCCGAGGACCTAAACATGATGCTTAAAGCATATCAAGCCAGAATTCAAGAAGGGCCAAACGTAACTGATCATGGAAAGTGTTACCCTAGAGCAGAACTAGAGCTAGAACGAACCAAAATTTGTGCTAAGATGGTGGAATTGGCTCAGACCATGTTTGAAGCCAGTCGCCTATTTAACACCTCTAGTTCAGCGAAGACACAGTTACACTTTGATGGACTGTTAGAAAGAATAGAGAAGCTAATTGCACAATCAGAAAAGGAACCCATCTCTCAACACAAGGACAAGGCAAGTGAAAGAGTAAGCCTTCCTGCCCAGGAAGCCTATGTGCCTGACTCTACGGAGCCAGATACATCTTCTTCTCTGAATCGGTTTACACCAGAATTCCTACGAGAGATTCAAGAAGACAAATGGGCTAAAGAAAGTGAAGTCCCTCCTCCCATTGAACTTGTGGATGATGCACACGACCAATTCCCACAAGACATCCCATCCATTTATGAGGAGCAGGAGAGCACCCCCTCTCAGGAAAGATTAGACTTTGAGTCTAACTCTCTACAAGAATTACCCCACTTCACAGGCCCATGGGAAGCTAAGTCCACATGTATGAGAGCACCCACAGTCATGGTGAGAAACGAAGACTCAGTCTTACCGAGGAACACAGAGGTAGTGAAAAACACTAAAGTACAGTGTAACCTCACCTTGGAAGAGCTACTCAAAGTAAGGCCAGAGCTATGGAAACATGTAGCCAATCAAGTGCCCGAGATAGCAAAACCTCGTTCCCAGGTAGGATCCCAGAGAACAGTACCAGAAATACCATTGGACAAGATAGGAGACATGAGTGAGGGCGAAGAGGGAAATACATATCTTCCTATCACCCATCAAGGATACACCACCAAGGCCATTCTAGACTCAGGTGCAGGAGTCGCAATTGCTACCACTTCCCTATGGAAGCGTTGGGGCAAGCCAACACTCAGGCCCACAAGGATGAAATTGCAAATGGCCGATGGTCACATAGAGAGACCCCTAGGGCTGTTAGAAGGAATAACTCTCACCACATGTGGTGTTGAGTTTGAGCATACATTTGCTATATGTGACTTTAGCAAAAATCATGCCTATGAAATGATTTTGGGACTACCTTTTATGCGACAGTTGCAAGTGGTACAGGACTGGGGAACCAATTCTTTGTACCTGCAACACTTAGGTGTTACGACCAAAGTGAATCTCAAAGATTACTCTCATAGAGATGTTCCTCCTATCCAATGGAATCCCATCCATAGAGCCAAAGATGATACGGAATCGGTGCATCCCATAGGGTCAGGATCCTCATGGATGCATGAAGACACCCACTTATGGATGTGCAAAATAGCAGTAGAAGAAGAGAAGAGAGAAGAGGCCAGAGAGATAGGTGCAAAAGAAACACATAGATCAATTCAAGACCCAGCCTATGCGCCTATAGTCTTTCTTGACGAAGAATTTGAACCCCACGGCTCGGCAGAAATCCTAGCAACAATGGATGTAGCCATCAATGAAGAACAATGGACACCTCACTGTGATGAGGACGGCTATGACATTTGAGTCTTCTCCATAGAGCCAATCATGGGAGAGGCAGTGTTAGAAGAGTGTGAATCTAGCCCTGATGCATTTGAGGATGCAAGTGACTCCGATCTAGAGTCAATCATTATGGACCCACCTTTTGCATCAGATGAAGAATACTTCTATGAAGTAGAATTTCAACCCCAGAGGCACGGAGAGCTTACAAATGATGTAAGGCTAGCCACGCATGTAACTCCTAAGGAAGAAGGAAAGAAAAGAAAGAAGAGAGAAGTTACACAAGCAGAGGAGGAATCTTTGTTTGAGGTCCTGAAAAGTTTTAAGAAGTATGAGATAGATGACAAGAGAGTCATGATCAGAACGCCTAAACGAGAGGCGCAATCAGGGGAGGCCTATGATAACAAAGAAACCACCAAGAAAATAGTGGTAGCCGTGGAAGAAGGAGAAGAGAGATGCACGTATATAGGCCATGACCTGACAGAAGAGGAAGAACAAGAGCTAATAGCCTTGCTGAGAGAATACAGAGATGTATTCGCTTGGAGTTACAAGGATTTGAAGGGTGTTGATCCAGACATATGCTCACACACTATCCCCATGACCACAGATGCCAAACCTTCTAAGCAAAAGCCATACACATATAATGATAATTATGCTGCCAAGATCAAAGAGGAGATAGATAGACTGGTTGAAGCTGGATTCATCTATGAAATTGAGCACACTGAGTGGGTATCCCCCATTGTAGTGGTGCCCAAGAAAAATGGGAAGTTGTGTGTATGCATTAACTTGAAGAAGGTCAATGCAGCCACAATTCGAGATAACTATCCGCTTCCTATCACAGAACATCTCTTAGAAAGAGTAGCAAGCAAGGAAGTGTACAGCTTCCTTGATGGATTTTCGGGCTACAATCAAGTAGCCATAGCTCCAGAAGATCAGCATAAGACGGCTTTTTCCACTGAATGGGGCATTTTTGCCTTTAGAGTAATGCCATTTGGGCTTACCAATGCACCAGCAACCTTCCAGAGGCTGATGTGCCATGTGTTTAAAGAGTTCCTGAGGAAGAACTTAGAAGTCTATGTTGATGATCTTTGTGCTCATTCCAACATCAGGCAAACCCATATTCCTGAACTCAGACAAATCTTTGACAAATGTAGAGAATATCAAGTCTGCCTAAACCCAGAAAAGTGCGTTTTTATGGTCAGGCAAGGCAAGATTCTAGGACACATACTGTCAAAGAATGGCATATCCATGGATGAAGAGAAAGTGAGAGCCATAGCAGAGCTACCTAGGCCAAAGAATGTCAAGGAAGTACAAGCTTTCATGGGGCATTGCGGTTATTACCGACGGTTTATTCACATGTATGTTGTCATTGCAAAGCCCATGTACGGACTTCTGACTAACTTTGAGTGGACTGATGAATGTGAGAATTCCTTCCAGGAGCTTAAACGAAGATTATGTTCAGCACCAATCTTGACCACACCAGATTGGAACAAGCCATTCCATGTTCATGTGGATGCATCCAATTACACTATTGGATGTGTACTCGCACAACCTACTGGTGAAGGTAATATGGATCTCCCAATTGCCTATGCTAGTAGACAATTGAATGCAGCTGAGCGAAATTACACCACTACTGAGAGAGAAGGCTTAGGCATGGTATATGCGGTTAAAAAGTTTAGACATTACTTGCTTGCAAATAAGTTTAAATTTTTTACTGATCATCAGGCATTGTTGTACTTGGTAAACAAACCTTGCAACACAGGTAGATTAGTAAGATGGTTTCTCTTACTAATGGAATATGACTTTGAGGTAGTGGTGAGGAAAGGGAAGACTCACTTGAGAGCAGACCATCTCTCTAGGCTCACATCTGGAGAAGCCCCACAAGGAGTGTCAGATGACCTTCCTGATGCTTACTTGTTTAATTTGGAAGTGGTGCCGCAGTGGGCTAAGCCATTGGTGCCAGTATTGACATACGGGCCTAACCATCCAGTAATAAACACACAGGATAGAGAGGTAGTAAAAGCCCAAAAGTATCACATCATGGCAGGAAGTATGTACAAGCACACAGATTAAGGGATTTTGGCTTGTTGTGTGGAAGAGGATGAGTACGCTAAATGGTTGCAACTAGCACATGTAGGTGCATTAGAGCAACACTACTCAAAGCAACGAACCCTACAGACACTAAGGAGACTCGGAGTGCATTGGCCGACGATGGAAGCTGATGTCCAGAAGTTGTGCAAGGAATGCCCAATCTGCTGCACTAAACCACCTGTGGAACATGCCACTCTTTATCAAGTGTCCATAGTGCCAGATTGGAGTGAACCACTAGTATCCTTCCTGAGGACGAAAACATTCCCTCAAGACATGACTATGGCTAGGAAAAGGAGTTTAGAACAAGAAGCCCTAGAGTACTCACTCATTGGTGATAATCTCTACAAGTGTGGTAAGGATGGTTACCTGAGAGACTGTGTCCATGAGAGTGAATATCTTAAGATCTTGGAAACTGCTCACCAAGGTGTAGCAGGAGGACACTTTGGACCAGATCGGGTGATCAAGGCAATACTATTTGCGGGCTTCTGGTGGCCGATCCTTCACATGATGCACATACCTATGTGAAACGGTGTGATGTTTGTCAGAGAACTCAGTATCCCATACGCAAAGACGAGATGCCACTGAAACCTATGATGGGTGGACGTGCATTCTCTAAGTGGGGAATAGATTTCGTAGGTCCTATTAATCCTCCAGCTAAGGGTTCCCATGCTGAATATATCATTGTTGCCATGGACTATCTAACCAAGTGGGTAGAGGTAAAAGCCACAACGAAGAACGATGCTCAAACAACAGCTAAGTTTTTATTTGAGAATGTGTTCACTAGATACGGGCTACCTATAGAGCTAGTTAGTGATAGAGGCACTCACTTCTTGAATGAAGTTATTGAAAATCTGCTCCAAGAATTCTTGGTAGTACATAAGAAGTCTGCCCCCTATCACCCTCAAGCAAATGGCCAGGCTGAGAGCACCAATAAGATCTTATGCAATGTACTGACGAAATTAGTGAACAATAAACGCTCTGATTGGGACAAACAGCTACACCATGCTGTTTGGGCATATCGAGTGGCCTACAAAACGGTACTCCAAGCCACCCCCTTTCAGATGGTATTTGGCCAAAATGCAGTGCTACCGTTGGATTTCTTAATACCTACATTGAAAGTAGCACAAGAGCATGAATGGACAGGTCATGAACTCTCCTCTAGACTTTTTGACCTTGAACAATTAGGAGAAACAAGACTGCGAGCAACTGCAGGGATATATGCAGCTAAGAAACGACAGAAGGCATACTTTGATGCCCATGTTAAGGATAAAGGATTGAAGGCAGGCGACCTAGTATTAGTCTACACTTTGAAACAACATGCGAGGAAACTGGAGAAAAGAGGCTACGGACCCATGATCATTAATAGAATCTCAACAAGTGGAGCAGTGCAACTAGCCACACTAGAAGGCGATGTTCTTCCGAGCTACATTAGCGGATGAAGAGTCAAGTTATATCAGGAACCTCTGACAGAAGAGATGCTAAGTCGACTCAACACTGCTAAGAAACGCAAAGAAGAAGAAAAACGAATTCGCAAAGAAGCTCAAGCAGAAGCATTGGAACGCATCCGGAGAATGAAGATGAGAAGACAGGGTAGAGAGCAACCTAGGACAGATGCATATGCAGATGAAGGATATCATGTGGCTATGTGTGAAGTTTCAGGTGTCAGCTCTCATAGGATAATTGATCGACGTCCTTTTATAACCTTAGATATAGGACAAGGAAAGGGTGCAAGGACTGTAAGAGCCTTGATTGACTCAGGTGCAGCCACTAGTGCTGTTAAATTGTCTTACTGTCAAGAGTTGAAATTAACTGTCAATCCTATAGAAGCATATCTCATAGGATTGGGAGGTGTGGAAACCCCTTGCATGGGCAAGGTGGAACTTCCCCTCTATATTCAAGACGAAGCAATGACAATCAAAGTACTAGTGTGTCAAAATGAGGACCTCACTGAGCCTCTTGTCTTGGGTCAGGACTGGATCTATGATCATGCAGTCAACCTAAACCTAAGAAGTGGACTTCTTCAGGTATGGGTAAATCATAGTCGAATTATAGTTGAACTAGAAAATGAGGCACTCAAGGAACTAGGTAAGGCACGAACTCCTGGTCCTTCCAGGGGCGCACAAGAAGTTGACAATGCTATTCTTGTCCAAAACTGTATGATGCGGAAAGAGGATTGTCTCAACAACGAAGTCAAAGATAAGACGGCACTCCCTTCTGTTCCAAAGGCCAGAGGGATGCAGCAACCAAAGGCAGATCAAATACAGAAGAAGCAGAGCACTACCTATACTGGAGGCCAAAAAAAGGAGCAAAGCAGATTGTTTCAGCCATTGAAACAAGTATGGAGGCGAAAAGGCGAACACTCTGCTCCGACCAGGCCAACCCCACGGCCAAAACCTCTTGTTAGTAGTCAACAACAAGACACTAATAAGAAGTCCATTAATTCTTCCGCGAAAGTGACGTCTATTTGGGTACTCAAGAAGTCCATGAAGGCCAGCCCACAATCACGACAAATCTGGGTGCCTAAGGCTTGCTTGCGGGCTCAAATAGCTACACTAAGGCCACAACCAGTACAACATGTGTCACTCACTCGAACATCTGAAGCCCAATCTTACACATCACGCACTGACACATATCCTTCTATGAGCACAAGTAGAATCACTAGTAAATGGGTCCCTAAAAAGCCCCATTTTCAAGTAGATACCCCTATCACACTGTCCAGAGTCTCCACAAAATCAAGATCAAAATCCATCCACTGTGTTTGGCAACCTAAAACTTGTAATAAACCCTCGGACCCAAGTTGTAAATCCATGCCCACCTACTAACTACGTCACTCTCACACTACATCATTCCACCTAGCTCTTAGGTCTAACCAATCCCTAACTACACACACAAGCACCGAGCACTTACTAACCCCCTAATCTCTCCCGAACCCCATGTTAATGCTGTAACGGGGACAAAAACGGTTCGATCTCGTCCTTTACAATGTTAACACATGTTTCTATATTCTCACAGAATCAGGGAAAAGAAGTAACATGGCAGATACAGCAGGAACTAGCTCCCAGGCAGGCACCAGCCCCCAAGTAGTGGACATTGAAAGTCTCCCAGTTGAAGAGGAATTGAAGGAATGCCCTGTGGCATTAAGGGCATTACATGCCATACTGGTTCAGAACCCTCCACAAGGGCACACTATGCCATTCAGTAAAAACTCTCATTGGTTCAGTGATGTGGCAGGACCCCTAGGTGAAGGCACTTATATGTGGGAGGGCGAGATAGAATTCAATGGGCGCTGGGGCAGGTATCACTTTTTCACCAAGGAATTTGAGAGACTGCAGAATAATGAAGGATTGAAACCTATATGGAAGAAGGTAGGACTCTACGAGTACTTCAAATTCCAATTGCCAAAGCCGGATTTTCTAAGATGCTCTTATTTGATTAGCACCCTTACTCCGAGCAAAGACAAAAAGGGATACAGCTCCTTTGTCCTCCCATCTCTCACAAGGGGCAACGAGCTCAAGCGTTTCAGATTAACTATCAACTTGGTAAGGGAAGCTCTGGACATGAAGGGTATGCACATTCCTACGGAGAAAGAGACTATGGTCCCCAACAATATGAAGAACAGGAATCTGACAAAGTTAAAAGACATGGTGGCAATGATGCCTACAATTGCCATTCACTTGCGAATGGTCATGCAGCATTTCGCATTTCCCGCTCAAGAGAGGTTCACAATGCCACCCAAAAAGATATGGTTTAGTTTATATTTGGCTGATGCTTTTGATCTGACAATCAATATGCCCCACTGGATTATCGACCAAATCCACTTGGCTCATCAAAGGTGGTATAAGAAACAAAAATCTGTACTGTATGGATGATGTGCTCTTACCAGGATCGTGTATAGATGTCTCGCGTATGATGTACCAGTGCAGAGGGCACTCATTTGGACCAGGGTACAGGAATTTCAGCGCAGATTATCCTCCGCATGGCCACCCTCCAAGAAAATGAGAGGCGCAGTTCAGATGCCCTGTGCACAACCCCGCGGTGCGACATTGACTCCAGAGACCACTCCACGACTTCCAAGGCGGGTGCAACCCTTCACTATCAGATTACCAAGGCACAGCACTGACGGACCTAATTTGGTGTTCCCACCCGTACCAAACCGACCTAGAGTTTCCTCACGGATTCACTTTAGAAGACCTAACTGATGAGGAGGTAGCTAGAATCATCGATGCTGTTAATGCAGAAGTTGAGGCAGAACAAGCTAGTGGGCAACAAACGGCTACAGACCAACCCCATCCCAGACACCCAGACGTCGTCGATGTAGAGGGTGAAGAAGAAGGAGAACAAGAGGAGGAACACGAGGAGCAATCAAATGAAGAAGAGCAGGAATATGATCAGGAAGCTCTACAGGTACTTGAAGGGGCCCCAACTTATACGAAAGCATTGAAAAAGCTCTATGACACCATGAACAGAGTTCAAGAACAACATAGACTATCCCTAGCAGTAGGCAAGGCCCTTATGAATCAGATCCTTGAGGAGGAAGGCGTCGACGAGCAATATCATGCCACCCTTGACATGATATCTGAGGCATTAGGCGTCCCTGAAACGGTGCATACCGCCCTTGCACAAGCACGGAGAACGGAGCGAAGATACGGCAGACGTCCCCCTCGATCAGGAAAGCAGATGAATGTATTAGTATCAGAACCACAAGGCACATCCACAACCACGGGCACCGCACACACTGTCCACGATACTGAGGAAACCCATGTATCAAGTGCACCCCCATCACCCCCTTTGCCACCCCTGCCTCCAACTCCACCACATTCGCCTCCCACAACCAGTGTAACCACTACTGTCACCGCCTCCGAATCCACTACCCATACCGAAGCACAGACCGTCACACAACCCACACACCCTATCTCCACTTCTTTTGTCTATACGAACACTGAAACAGTAATTCTAACCACAGCCACAGAAAATCTCGTTCCCCCAATCACACTTCCGGGCAGTTCGTATTCACAATTGCACACACCACTGTACACTTTCACCACTATCACCGCACCCACAGTTCCAATATTCACAATCACTCCCACTACTGCATCCACTATTGAATTTATGGACATCTCACCCACCTCCGCACCTCTCCCTCCCCCCAGACCCCCAACATCTCCCATCCCCCCACCTCCCACATCACCATTTTCCAGCACCGTATCCACACTTCCATTTCCCTTCCCCTTTCCCTTCCCCTCTGCATTCAACACCCTACCCGCATCCACCCCTATCAATAATGTATTTAATAATATGTATCAGTGTATGTCGCAACTGCAACAACACTACCAACATCTTGATAACCAACACACACGACTCTTTCGAAGCCATGAGGAACTTCAACTCCGATTCATTGATCTCGAAAGGGAAAAGCGGCTACTACAACAACAACATGCCACTTACAGGAACAACATGAACAATTAGTACCAATCCACCCCAGTCAGATGTAGAGGAAAGACAACATATGGATGAATTGCTACACTCCCAGATAACGGAGAATCTCAAACTTAGACGCAACCTGGCCCTCCTATGAAAACACATGTCTACAGCTCTTGAAGAGAATAAACGGCTGCAGAAACAGAATGAAGAGAACTTGGAAGCAGCCATGGAGGGTTCCCCGCAGGAAATCGACCCAGAAAAATTCAAGGCCATTCCCTCAGAGAATATGAAAACTGTGTTAGAAACCCATGCCGACCTCTTGGAGGCCCATGCAGCGTTAGAACGAGAAAGGGATGATCTACTTAAGAAACTGACAACTCAGCAGGAGTCACCAGGCAAAGCCACAACCACAAACGACACATCCGAAGAAGTCACAAAACTCAGAGTAGAACTCGAAGAGTTATGCAGCAAAGTCATGTAATACGAACGTCAGCCTTCGCCTCTTGTAGAGCCCGAGCCTAAAGACCTTGTGCCAATTGAAATAGAGGAAACTTTCGAAGACCCATATGTTCCCATGCCAGCACTAGGGGGCAAGCAAACAGAAGAGGGTATGGACACCATCAAGATCGAGGCTCCTGAATGGATGCAGAGGTTGGAGAAAGTGGCCACAACCCATGATGATAGGGTGGCAGTCCAGATAGCATCTATGTCACGCTTGGAAGAGGTAGTCATAAAATCGGACTATTTTAGGAACCTCTCTCATCATAGGTGGATCGGCACATCCGACGATTTGTATGTTCCCTTCTATGTCTTAATGGCGGACTACAATGCCGAAATAAAGCAACATACCTCAAAGGAACCAACCTCCGCCACAATTCGCACCGGAAGACATCCCAGCGAGTGCCAAGCAGGGCAATATTCATCAACCGATGTGGAGGATTCGTCTACTGGAAACCTACCCAGAAATGGTAAGAACATGGAATAACATGCCCTTGTACATCAAATACAACCCATGCTACTGCCCTGTATTTCGAAGAAGGTCATGGCCGGAATACACAAAAACTGTGCTGACAAACAAAGGATGTGAGAAATGGCTTAATTATGTTTACTTAGCACCACCCAAAGGCCAACCTACCATAGGATATATGATCTCGACTATTCGGCATTGGGGGGTCAGGTTTAAAAATGTGCTAGACGTCATGGCCCAAATGTGCTTGAAAATTTTTGAGCTCATGTTGGTCACATTCAGGACTTTCAAAAATGTCAAGGAACCTCATCTGTCAGCCCTTGGATTTAATGAAGGTAATCAGGACCTCGTCTACGACATGAGCGCAACCCCATCTATTAATGTTGTATATGCATGGCACGCGCGTATCAAGTATCTACCAGCCTGCTTCAAACAGACGTTTGAAGAAATGTTTGTCACGGGATTCTGGGAATATCATTCAGAGATATTCATTCCCAGACCATCACATTTATTGCAGTTGTTTGCAGTGGAACAAGCTCTTCATTCAGAAAAGTTACGTATACCACATCCAGAGGTTCCCGGGCCGGTAGATTGGGATGCTCTACTCACACTTGGCCAAAGGGTTGCAGATTGCAGAACATCACTTAGCACAAGACGTTGTTGATTACTACATCCAATGACCCACCCAACAAGGGTCTGTCAGGGACGACAGACGCGAGAGAGGGGGGGGTGTTGGAACTGAAGGACTCACTAGGCAAGGAAGTTTAAGAAGGGAGTCAGAGAGAAGAGAAAATACAAGCAGACAGAGCAGTCAACGACGATCTGGCAAGTAGGCCAACATTTTTTCAGAACACTAACGCATATAAAAGAGGTGGACACACAAGGAGAAGGAGCAAGTAGGGAGCTCCAAGAAGTGTATGTCAAATCTTCAGAAGTATCCCCTACAAAAACAGTGATTTTCATCACTAAAAACCATTGTAAATACCATTTCACATTTTTGTAGCTCCATTTTGTGCAAGCCAAGGAGTCCTTGAGCTTGAGGAGCTTTAGAAGTATCTACCTGTCAGTTTTCACATTTTTTAGACTTCGTTTGAACCTCCAAATAGGGTAGAGAACCTAATTTTTAACTAGGCCGGACACTAGGTCTGGGCAGGGCCAAAACCTAGTCAAAAACTATAAATAGATCTAGAGAGCTCATTTTTGAGGTTAGCTTGTAATAGATTTGAACTTGTAAGAGCTTTTTGAAAGTAATCTAAGAACTCCATTGCTTCTCACTCTTTTTCTTACTGTGTGTGCGCGTGTGTGTGTATGTGTGTGCATGTTAGTGTGCTTCTCACTCACGCACTTGTGCCTTCACTTGCTCGAGGTCTTCATACCATCCTCACGTCTTCCCGGATTGACATTAAAGGAGGTGCTACTCATCACTGAGCTACAGAGAGTGACAAAGTGTGCTAAGAAGTTTGTAGAGAGATTGCGCAAAGAGTAACTAGGAGAGCAACTTGTGGAGAATGAGTTCTCCTATGCGCAACATAAATGTGTAGTGAACCCTTTTATGTCCAGCACTTGGACAAACAGCTGCACCGTAGATAGCTTGTTGCTCTCAATAAAAAACTCAAATGGACTTGTGCCTTTATTAAATAAAAGTAGACAAAGATAGCTTTCTAACAAGCTATAAATAACTTAATTTGGACAAGTTTTGACTAGGAAACACAACTAACAAAGATCAAGTACCTATCAACACAAGTATGTTGAAGAATTGAACTTCACTATAGGACTGATAACTTCCTAAATATATATCCTTTGAGGAAGATCTGGAATAGAGAAACTGCACACAAATAGCTTTCCAACAAACTAAAAATCAAGTAATTTCGATGAGTTTTGGTCAGGAAACTCAACTAACCAAAATAGACCATCTGAGCACACAAGTATACTGAAAAACTGGACTTCAGTCTCTGATAGATATCTCACAGAATACAAATCCTTTGAATGAGATATTTGCGATAAAGAAATTAAATGCAAAGAACTTTCCAAAAAGACAAAAATCAAGGAATTTGGATACGTTTTGGTTGGGAAAGTTAACTGACCAAAATAGACTACCTGTCTACACAGGTATGCTGAAAAACGGGACTTCGCTCTTTGACTGATATCTCACAGAATATATAAGCTTTGAAGAATATATTTGAGACAGAGAATGTATACAAGATAAGCCTTTCAATGAGTGTTTAAATGCAAGAAATGGTTACATATACACTGATATATGAGCTTCACAACAGAGTTGTGTACAAAATGACGTGCGGTTGGAAGGAGTCTATGGGAAGACAAAATGACAAAATGACCAGATCTGACTATTGGGAGTTCATGCCTCTTTCTCTCCTTGTTTAGAACATGCTCCCACTCCACTTTTATAACCAATGAGCATGCTCCCACTCCACTCCCTCTACTTCTACCTCGACCTCTTCCTTGTGTGTTGCCATTTGATGCATCCTTGTTGTCTTCCGAATTGTTTTGATTGTAGTTGGAGTCGTTGTGACCTCTTCCTTTTCCTCTTGAGCCTCCTCTTGAGTTCCTTCCTTTACCTCGACCTGCATATAACATTTGGTTGTGGTTGTCTATTCCTTTGGGGCCACCAAAGCTAAGCTCTTCTGTGACAAGATGAGGGATTAGTTGTTCAAAACATGGATATGCATCTTTCAAGTTAATGGAAGTTATAAAAGGCTTCCATGTTTCATCTTCTCTCAATCCATTGAGAGTATAACACACAAGATCTTTGTCTTCAACCGTTGTGCCAATAGAAGCTAAAGCATCACTTAACTCCTTAATCTGCAAAGTATATTCAGCTATGGATTGACTCGAACTTTTCTTGATTGTGTTCAACTCATTCTTGGGTTGAAGTTTCCTAGCTTTGGTATTTGTTGAATACATCCTTTCAAGAGCTTCCCAAGAATCCTTAGCTTTCTCTAGATGTTGAATATGTCTTACCATGGCATTAGTAATGGTCATTCTAAACTTCCACATCGGATAGTTATCCTTATCCAGTTTCTCTACTTGTTGACCCAAGTCAACCATTGAAGACTATCAAAAACTTTGAGAGTTACCTCGAATAGTTATATTGTCCTTTGCTCTTGCATTTGTGAAGCTCCCCCTTGTTTTGTAGCTCTTCTTTGGCTTTTCTTTAACTCTAGCTCTGTTGATGAAGCGTCAGCACCAAGTTTGCTCTGACACCAACTGTGGAGAACGAGTTCTCTTATGCGCAATGAAAATGTGTAGTGAACTCTTGTACGTCCAGCACTTGGACAAACAGCGGCATCTTAGATAGCTTGTTGCTCTCAATACAAAACTCAAATGGACTTTTGCCTTATTCAATCAAAGTAGACAAAGAGAGCTTTCCAATAAACTATAAATAACTTAATTTGGACAAGTTTTGGCTAGGAAACGCAACTAACAAAGATCAACTACCTGTCCACACAAGTATGCTAAAGAACTGAACTTCAGTCTCGGACTGATAACTCCCTAAATATATATCTTTTGAGAAAGATATTTGGGATAGAGAAATTAAACTCAAATAGCTTTCCAACAAGCTAAAAATCAAGTAATTTGGATGAATTTTGGTCAGGAAACTCAACTAACCAAAATAGACCACCTAAGCACACAAGTATACTGAAAAGTTGGACTTCATTCTCTTATAGATATCTCAGATAATATAAAGATTTTGAATGATATATTTGAGATAGAGAAAGTACATGCAAAGATATTTCCAACAAGATAAAAATCAAGCAATTTGGATACGTTTTGGTTGGGAAACTTAACCAACCAAAATAGACTACCTATCTACACAAGTATGCTGAAAAACTGGACTTCACTCTTTAATTGATATCTCACAGAATATATAAGCTTTGAAGAAGATATTTGAGAGAGAGAGTACACAAGATAAGATTTCCAATGAGTTTTCAAACGCAAGAAATGGTTATATATACACTGAGATATGAACTTCACAACAGAGTTGTGTACAAAATGACGTGCGGTTGGAAGGAGTCTATGGGAAGACAAAATGACAAAATGACTAGATTTGACTATTGGGAGCTCATGCCTCTTTCTCTCCTTGTTTAGAACATGCTCCCACTCCACTTTTATAACCAATGAGCATGTGAAGAATTTTGTGCCTCCTTAACTCACCACTTTGCCCACTACATGCTATGGAGTACAAGGCGGATATTGTATCTTTTACTCATCATGAATTTTGACTAGAATTTTTTTCTTTTCTTTTTTTCTTTTTTTCTTTTCTCTTCTTTCTCTTTATCTTTATATTTGGTAAATTTATCCAAGCATAGATCATGTGAAAATGAGCTTGTACATTTATCTTCAACACCACTATGACCATTAAGGAGGTGTTGCACATCGATAGAGAGTGACCTTTCCTTCAATCTTATTGGAAGCTTGAGTGCAAGGTGTGCACAAGGGTAAGCTGTTGGACAACATGGAGGACCTGCATAGAGGAGGTCGACTGCACCAGTCATTGTGGTATTTTTGTACATGTGTATGTGCTCTTGGGCTTAAGTGCTATCGTGCAAAGAGTTTTTTCTCTCATTCTAGACAAACCTATTGTATTCTTTATGATTAATCAAGACATAGAGGCTTCCAATGTAATTTTTTGTCTTCTTCTTCTCCATTCTTCTCCTACAAACACTCAAGCACCTTTCAACTAAAGAATCCCCCAACAAAATTTGGCACGCATGGTGGGACAAGGTGGCGTGAGCATAGGAGAACCAATATTACCAAGTGAACAAGAAGTGCAAAGGTGTCGATAGCATTGAAGAGGTAATCTTCCTTTTCCTTGGAGTCATCTTAGCCTAAGGAATAGGATGCCCAACTCAAGACCGCAACCCAGTCACAAACTTTAAGAGTCCCTTGCAAAACAAAAACAAGGAAAGTCGTTCATAGGGCAGTCACCCCTCTCTCATCCACATGATCAGTAGGAAGTATGGTGGCTCAAGTAGGCCTAGAAACTCTACTTTCATGACTGAATATCAAATTTCCCTCATTTAGAGGATTAGTACATGAAGACTCTGACGAGCAAGTAAGAAGATTTTAAGCCTTATGTAAAACAAGGGGGTTAATGGGAAGAGAAGATGCATTTCTAATCCTATTCACAGCAACATTGGAGGGTCTAGTAGACAAATGCTTTAGCCAATTTTCGGACAATCATTTTACTACTTGGGACTTAATGAAAGAGGCCTTCAAGACAAAGTTCCAACAAGGAAATATGACAGAAAACATCATTGAAGAACTAGAGACCCTACAACTAGGTACAGGGGAGACATTTCTTTAATTTGTTACCAGGGCGAAAGCACTTATGGCTAAATTACCAAACTCTCCCCATGATTTTTTTTTCAAGAAGTGGCTCGCTAAACCACTTCCAATATCCACAAGGTGCAAGATTAAGGAGTTAGTGCTCCCCACAACAACAATCGAAGAATTCATTTCTACAACAACAAGGTTAGAACCAATTAGACATCAATATGGAATTGTCTCTTCTAGTCTACCATACCATATGGAACCTAAAGACCCAGTAACACAGTTGAGAAAAGAGCTTGAGAGTTTAAAAAGAAACAAGCCCCACAAAGAAGAAGAAAGTGCACTAACTCAACTAAGGCATGAGATTGAAGCATTAAAGCTAGAAAAGGAAAAGGAGGTCCAAGAAAAGAATTGGCACAACTTCGACAGGATCTACAAGAACTTTGTGGATCTGGCATCAAAAATGGATTATGGTGCACCATGTGTAGAAAAAAAATCCATGTGTTAAGTGAATGCCCTCTTGTAAGTGTGCCATGAAGCTCATGAGTGCCACTCAAAAGGAATGCTTACACAAGCATATTGGGGACAAGGAGGAGGCCAACCACCAACAAAGGTAATGATTGTTGCACCAACTTCAAGGTAACACCTAAAGCCAAGGTCATCAAGGTAATTGGGCCCAGAAGGCCAATCATTTGCTTTAGGTGTGGGGAATGTGGACATTATCAAAACAAATGTCTTCTACTAGAGAATTCTCCTCCTCGTAGAAATTGCCCAGAATCTATAGATCACTACACAATTTGATGCCCAAAGAACAAAGCATCCACATTAGGACCTCATATTGAGATGATTTTTGTGATTAAGGTAGGAGCTGCAAAAGAAATTGAATCTTTTGTTATGTAGACAAGAAGCAAAGGGAAAGCTCAAGTAAAAACATGCCAAGAGTCAAGCACAAATGGATTGAACAAGGATAAAGGGGCACATGAGGATAGACTCACTCCAAGTAAAGAGATAAAGCAAGAAGAAGAGCTAACAAGCGCAAGTGAAGCCATTGGACATGCATTCAACAGGGCCCGAAGGAGTCTCAACAGTCACACATAGCCCATGCTCCTATGGAATCTGAGGCTTCAAAGTTACTTAAATCCATTAAAAAGGATTTTAGTATTTTTTATCTATAAAAAATGGATGCAAAGTTCAGATCAAAAGTTATGCAGATCATTGATGAATCCTCCACATCCACTGTGGTTGCAAAGGCTAATGCTACTAGTAAGGATAGAGTTGTCAAGGAAGCTCCCCTTACATATGATACGATTCCACGACTCACTGTCAGTGTTAAAGGACAACTTCTACAAGGAGTTATAGTGGATGGAAGCTCAAGCATTAACTTGATGCCGAAACATACTATGAAAAATATTGGACTCCAACCTTCAAGACTAGCCAACTTCACTGTGACATTGGCCGACCAAAGCACAGTAACACCTATGGGAGTGGTCCCTGGAGTTCCAATTGAGGTACAAGGTAACATTTACTTTGGAATTTGTTGTATTGAGACTACCACAAGTAGATGAATTTTTTCCTATATTGATTGGGAGAACCTAGCTAAGGCATGGTAGTGTGTTGCATGATTGGGGCAAGGATACTATGTGAGTAAAACAACTCAAGTACGGAGGAAGTCTATGAAGGAAAAGTGGAGATCATTCAAGTTGCTGATTTGGGTGAACCGGTGACAGGCCATAGAAGAGAGAAGCTAATTCACGTCCTATAGTAGTGACCACATGGTTCTGGATAATAGTATGGATAACATCTCTTATGAGAATATATGTCGATGTATTTACAGGGCATTATAAGGATTTGGAAGGAATACGTGCCAGCTTTGAGGGACTAAGGATTCTAGTGATTGAAGGAGCAAGCCTAGTAAGAGGGAAATGTTACAAATTAAATCCAAAGTATGTTGAAATTTTCTAGATAGAGATAGAAAAGATGGAGGACGCTGGAAATATTATTCTAGTGGATCATTCAGAGTAGTTTTATCCCATGGCCAGTGCCCAAAACAAAGACATCCAAAATACAGTGCGATATAGCTAAAGACTATGGAGGGTGAAGAGTTGCCATTAGTCATCATATCCAAGATCAAGGCTTATCATCAACAAAATTTAAGCTTTTTGGATCACCTAGAACTTACAAAATCTGTCCAAGTTATACATAGCCTTCTTGTACCCTTTTTTTGTTAGTTTTATTAATTTTCATTGATTGTCATGATTTATTTTTAGTTTTGTCATGCAATTTAGAGGCCATTTTGTAGCCTAGTTCATGAGCATATTGTTGTGAATTTTCATGACTTTTCGGGGAATTTTTAGACTTTTTTTCGAAAATTATATCTTTTTTCAATGTTTTTTTCTTGTTAAAATAGAAGAAAAAGGAGGCTCTTTGTGGTTTTGAGTGTGGCAAGTTGTCCACAGGCTGTGGAAATTTGTTGATTTTTTTTTTACTTTTTTAGATTTTGTTTGGATTTTTTTGGAATTTATTTTAGCATTTTTCAAAAAAACTCTACTTTCTCTCTCTACATTATCTCTCCCAAAAAATATCCCCCTTGCTTTTTTATTTCAAAGAAATCTCTACTTTCTCTCTCTATCTTCTCTCTCTACTTCTCTCACTCTCTCTCTCTATCTCTCCTCTA
>CM035412.1:150704678-150752178 GCA_020310875.1 Ceratopteris richardii
CTCCAAGTTAAATTACTTCAAAAGCTATAGTATAACTTGAGAAATCAATTTCACAAGTTACCTATGTCAGAAACTGTTACTCAGAACAGTCGATTCTACACCCCTAACTTCTTAACTTTGGTTCTCACAATGTCGAACCCGTTTTGCCAAATCCTTTTGACTGAAGATAGCTTATCTCTCAACTTAGATTTTAAGCTATCATATGTGTAAAACTTTACACTGTGCACTGAGCACTACTCATTTCTTTGGACTCGAAATGTGCGCCTGTTTCAGAGAGCTGTGAACACTCAATACATGTGAATGTTCCTATCAGCAATTCTCTTCACCTGTTCACAATTAGACTCTAAAATTCAAACCACAGACTCATTAACTAACAACTTAGATATCCTCAAAAGGATTTCACAAATGATCTACCACAGACGGAGTAGACGCAGAAACATCGGGCGCAACATTTCCTTCATTTCAGGAGAAGACTACAACTAAAAGTGAGAGAGACTTCAACTTCTTTCTCAACTGTCTATTGACATTTACAATCACTAATTTCTCGATTCCTATGCTCATACATGGTCTCTCTTTGTCTTCTCTCTTCTGCTCTCTATTTACCCGACATTTTCCAAAAGTATTTATAGACATCTATGTACAAACTCTCATCAAAACATAAGTATATGTAACCTATGTTATAACTAATGTACATATGTGTACATGTCCTTCACTCTTGTGAATGTGTCCATTTTCTTCACTCCAAATCTTCAATTGGTGATTGATATGCACCAACAGCTCCCCCTCAATCATCAATTGAGGTTTCTCCTTTCTTCTTTATACCTGCCATGTCCTTAAACTTCTGTAGCTTTGGTCCATCCAAGCTTTTTGTAAGCATATCAGCTATCTGATCCTTTGTTGAAGTATGTATGACTTCAATCTCCTTATCCATCACTTTCTCTCTTAGAAAGTGATACTGAATCTCAATGTGTTTGGTCCTGGCATGAAAAACAGGATTAGCAGCTAAATACAATGAACTCATGTTATCTCCATATATGATTGGTATCCCATGTATAATATCAAGACTCTTCATCAATGTCTTGACCCAAATTACTTCTTTTGCAGCTTCAACCATGCCTTTATACTCTGCTTCTGTAGATGATAAAGCAACTGTATGTTGCTTCTTAGAACACCATGAGATAAGTTTATCTCCCACATAACACATATATCCAAATGTAGATCTTCTATCATCTGGATTACCTGCCCAATCTGCATCACTATAAATTTTGATATTTGTATCTGAGGTAAACCCATAATACAAACCTTCATTGAGTGTACCCTTAATGTACCTCAACACCCTTTGTCCTGCAATCCAATGTTCTTTCCTTGGGCAATGCATAAATTGAGACAAAACCCCTACTGCATATGATAAATCACGTCTAGTTAGAGTAGCATAGATAAGGCTACCAACCAAACTCTGATATTGTCTCATGTCTTTGAATTCTTCACCTCCATACTTACTCAATTTGTGATTCACCTCCATTGGTGTAGGTGCTACCCTACAATCATCCATTTTAAACTTGATTATCAAGTTCTTCAAATACCTTTCTTGGGTCACAAATACTCCATGTTGAGTATATGTAATCTCCATGCCCAAGAAGTATGACAAGTCTCCCAAGTCACTTATCTTGAACTCTTTTTCCATTTGCCTTTTGAGCTTTTGTATTCCTTCTTCATCTGTACCTGTAAGAATTATATCATCAACATATATGCACATGTATATGAAACCATTTTCACTTGCCTTGACAAGCAAGCTACTATCTGCTTTAGACACCTGAAATCCAAGTTCTTTTAGGAACTTCACAAGTCTATAGTTCCATGCCCTTGGGGCCTGCTTCAAGCCATACAAAGCTCTCTTGAGCTTGCACACATGATCTGGATACCTTTTATCTCTGAACCCTTGAGGTTGCTCCATGAATACATCATCTGAAATATAACCATTCAAAAAAGCATTCTTCACATCAAGTTGACATAGCTTCCAACCTTTACATGCAGCAATAGCAATAAGTGTCCTTATGGTTGTCATCTTTGCCACAGGACTATAGGTCTCATCATAATCAATACCATATGTCTGAGCAAAGCCTTTGACCACAAGTCTAGCTTTGTATCTAGACACACTTCCATCTGCAAACCTTTTTGTCTTGTAGACCCACTTGCATCCAATAATCTTCTGACTATTTGGTTTAGGAACCAAATCCCAAGTTTGATTCTCCAATAGTGCATCATATTCTTCCTGCATAGCACTCTCCCATTTTTCCTTACCTTTTGCCTCTTCATATGTAGAAGGGTCTTCATCTGTATTCACCATATAAGCATAATCTTTTGTGGCTAGAAATGAAGTATCATAACTATACCTTGTAGGTTGCCACTTATTTCTTGTTGACCTTCTAAGCTCTCCACTCCTTGAGGTTTCTGGCTCTTCACATTCAGGATCAAATCTTGGTGTTTCTTCCACTTCAACCTGCACTTCATTATTCTCTTGCTCATCAAATATTTGAACTTTTGATTTACCTTTTCTTTGACTCACTTCTTCTTCATCACCTGTATTGATGTTGATTGTACCTGCATACCAAGTGCTTTGTTCATCAAATGTAACATCCTTAGAAACCATAAATTGCTTTGTTGATGGACTCCACAATCTATAGCCCATCTGCTTATCATCATAGCCAATGAAAACATACTTTTCAGCTTTGGGTTCCAACTTGTGCCTTAATTGTGATGGCACATATGCATATGCCACACACCCAAATACTCTACAATGATCTAAGGTAGGTCTCTTACCCCACCAAGCCTCATATGGTGTCATACCCTGCAAGGCTTTACATGGTAACCTATTGACCAAATAAGTGGCTGTATTTACAGCCTCAGCCCACAAATAATTAGGGCAATTTTTCTCCTTCATCATGGATCTTGCAAACTCAACAAGAGTTCTATTTCTCCTTTCTGCAACACCATTTTGTTGAGGAGAGTACCTGCAAGTAACTTCCCTTTTTATACCTGCATTCCATAAGTAATCACTGAACTCATTTGAGAAATACTCTCCCCCTCCATCTGACCTTAGTCTCTTCAACTTATGACCTGTAATTCTTTCTGCATATGCATGATAGTGTTTAAATGTATTAAACACTTCTGACTTATCTTTGATCACATAGATAGTGATCCACCTAGTAGCATCATCAACATAAATCACATAATACCTTGATCCATTTATACTGAAATCTTTTGATGGTCCCCACACATCTGTGTGTACCAACTCAAGCTTCTCTGAGTGCATAAAACCATGCTTGGAATAGGAATGTTTATGAGCCTTACCTAATTGACATGCCTCACATTTGTATGTCATATGTTGACCTGCAACATTAGGCAATCCAAGCACTGAACCATTGTTAACCATATCTTTAATACCTCTTTCATTGAAATGTCCAAGCCTCTTGTGCCAAAGATCTAACTCAGAGATCTTATGTCCTCCATATGTGAACATTGCATGACCAATGTTACCCTGAATCTTCAATGTAAATAGTCTTCCTTCTTTTTTCCCTGAAACAATCTGTTTATACCCTTGGCTAGGGTCTTCCACATATACTCCATCATTAGTGAACCTTACTTCATATCCCTTTTCAACAATTTGACCTACACTTATCAAATTCTTAGGGATTGTAGGAACATACAAGACCTTACTCAATAAGGTGCTTCCATCCTTGGCCTTCACTGATCCTATTGACTTCACATTGTGCTTTGTGTTGTCACCTGTTTGAACAACATGATTAAAAACTTTACTTTCCAAATCAGTCATCAAAGATATGTTACCACTCAGGTGATTGCTACACCCTGAGTCAATGTAGAAGACTCTTTGATCTTCACTCTGCCTTTCACAAGTTGCATTCATTATCAATGTTGAATCTTCCTTTTGATCTGAAGCATAATTGTAGTAGGTATTGTTGTATTGTTGACTTTGGAATCCTCTACCTGCATTTCTTCCAAAATAATTTCTTCCACCTCTACCTCTGTAATTACCTCTTTGATTTCTGCCACCTCTTCCTCTTGCATTATAATTTTGATTATATCCACCATTATTCTGATTATTATGCCAACAATCATTAGCTAAATGATTTGTCTTACCACAAATCCAGCAAGCTTTGCCTCCATCTTTGTTATTCCTGCCTCTTCCTCTACCTTTGCCACCTCCTCTTCCTCTTAGGAAGTTGGCTTGAGTAGTTGTTCCTTCATATTCACCTGCTTGTTGTTTTCCTTTGCTATTCTTCTTCTTATCCTTTGAGTACATTGCATGACCTGTACTCTTGTCACCATCTCCTTTAACATCCTGCTCAAATGTTAGCATATGACCTAACAATTGATTTAAATCAGGAGTGAAATGGTCAAGTGATAGTTCTGTAGACAAAATAAATGGCTTCCATTTGTCATCACCTCTCAATCCTGTAAGGATTTGCCTTACCAATTTATCTTCCTCAATGTCTTCATCAACAGCTCCTAAAGCATCTGCAATATCTTTCATCCTTGTCACATAATCTGAGATGGACTGAGAGGCCTTCTTCTTGAAGGTAGTAAACTCTGCCCATAAGGATGCCTTCCTTGACTTTGTAGTGTTCTGAAAATGCTCCTCCAAAGCATTCCATATGTCAGTTGCACTTTCAAGACCTCTAATGTGAGGTAACAAGTAATCATTGACTCCCATATAAATAATGCTCCTAGCTTGAGCATCTTTCTTCATCCAATTTTTCAAATCTGCTAACTCTTCCCTAGTTGGAACACTAGGATCTCTGAACTCTGGCTTCTCTTCTTCTCCTGTGATGTAACCAATTAAATCTTTGCTCATAAGATGAGCTTCCATCCTCATTGACCATGCAGGATAGTTTTCCCTATCCAATTTCTCTATCTGTAGAGCATCTCCCATCTTGTTTCCACCTGTGTATTGAAAACTTCAAGCTTTACAAGCAATGTATGTACCTTTACTTCAAGTTAGACTCCTTTTGCCTTTCTTGATGTCGAGTAGTCTTCTCCTTAGGCTTTTGACTCCAAGCTTTCACTTCTTAGTTCTTCAAATGTTGAACTTCTTGAATCTGCAGCAGTCGGGACCTTCCTTTCCTTGATTTTGATGTCTCCTGCTCTGATACCACTGATGGAGAGTGTTAATCTCCAAAAGAACAACCTACTCTTGAATTTAGAACACCTCTATATCAAGAGTAAGTCAAAACCTTCACTAAATTATAGGTCCAATCTCCAAATTATCAAAATTAAGAAAATCTGTGAAGAAGATGAAAACACAGAAAAGTCTGCTGCAGAATTTCTTCACATTGAACTTATCAAACATGTAAAGTTTTTGATGAAACTTTGTACGAATCATCTCCTAGGGATTGCGCATCACCTCCAAGTTAAATTACTTCAAAAGCTATAGTATAACTTGAGAAATCAATTTCACAAGTTACCTATGTCAGAAACTGTTACCTCAGAACAGTCGATTCTACACCCCTAACTTCTTAACTTTGGTTCTCACAATGTCGAACCCGTTTTGCCAAATCCTTTTGACTGAAGATAGCTTATCTCTCAACTTAGATTTTAAGCTATCATATGTGTAAAACTTTACACTGTGCACTGAGCACTACTCATTTCTTTGGACTCGAAATGTGCGCCTGTTTCAGAGAGCTGTGAACACTCAATACATGTGAATGTTCCTATCAGCAATTCTCTTCACCTGTTCACAATTAGACTCTAAAATTCAAACCACAGACTCATTAACTAACAACTTAGATATCCTCAAAAGGATTTCACAAATGATCTACCACAGACGGAGTAGACGCAGAAACATCGGGCGCAACATTTCCTTCATTTCAGGAGAAGACTACAACTAAAAGTGAGAGAGACTTCAACTTCTTTCTCAACTGTCTATTGACATTTACAATCACTAATTTCTCGATTCCTATGCTCATACATGGTCTCTCTTTGTCTTCTCTCTTCTGCTCTCTATTTACCCGACATTTTCCAAAAGTATTTATAGACATCTATGTACAAACTCTCATCAAAACATAAGTATATGTAACCTATGTTATAACTAATGTACATATGTGTACATGTCCTTCACTCTTGTGAATGTGTCCATTTTCTTCACTCCAAATCTTCAATTGGTGATTGATATGCACCAACACTCCACAAACTCCACAACCCCCCACAAACTCCACACTCCTCCACAACCCTCCACAAACCCCACGAACCCCACAAACCCCTCAAACTCCACACCCCTCCATAGCCCTCCACAAACTCCACAACCCCCCACAAACTCAACACCCCTCCACAACCCTCCACAACCCTCCACAAACCCCACAAACCCCACAAACCCCTCAAACTCCACAACCCTCCACAACCCTCCACAAACTCCACAAACCCCACACAACTCCACACCCCTCCACAGCCCTCCATAGCCCTCCACAAACTCCACAAACCCCACACAACTCCACACCCCTCCATAGGCCTCCACAAACTCCACAAACCCCACAGAACTCCACACCCCTCCACAGCCCTCCACAAACTCCACAAACCCCACACAACTCCACACCCCCCCTCAGCCCTCCACAAACCTCAGGAACCCCACAAACCCCACACAACTCCACACCCCTCCACAACCCTCCACAAACCCCACACAACTCCACACCCCTCCACAACCCTCCACCAACCCCACAAACCCCACAAACCCCTCAAACTCCACACCCCTCCACAAACTCCACAAACCCCATACAACTCCACACCCCTCCACAGCCCTCCACAAACCCCACAAACCCCACGAACCCCACAAACCCCTCAAATTCACACCCCTCCACAACCCTCCACAAACCCCACACAACTCCACACCCCTCCATAGCCCTCCACAAACTCCACAAACCCCACACAACTCCACAAACCCCACACAACTCCACACCCCTCCACAGCTGTAGCTCAGTGATGAGTAGCACCTCCTTTAATGTCAATCCGGGAAGACGTGAGGATGGTATGAAGACCACGAGCAAGTGGAGGCACAAGTGCGTGAGTGAGAAGCACACAAGCATGCACACACATACACACACACGCGCACACACAGCAAGACAAAGAGTGAGAAGCAATGGAGTTCTTAGATTACTTTCAAAAAGCTCTTACAAGCTCGTTTCAATTACAATCTTACCTCAAAAATGAGCTCTCTAGCTCCTTTTATAGTTTTTGACTAGCTTTGGCCCTGTCCAGACCTAGTGTCCGGCCTAGTTAAAAATTAGGTTCCAGTGCCTTTTTGAGGACTCAAACGAGATCTAAAAAATACGAAAATTGGCAGGTAGATACTTCTAAAGCTCCTCAAGCTCAAGGACTCCTTGGCTTGCACAAAATGGAGCTACAAAAATATGAAATGGTATTTACAATGGTGTTTAGTGATGAGAATCACTTTTAATTGGTGTAAGGGTTTTGAAAAATTAAAGGGTTGCCTTAGTGCTAGATATGCGTGAATGCTCATACTTGCTCCTTCATGAAGAAAATTATTGGCCTACTTGCCAGATCTTCGTTGACTCCCTTGTCTGCTTGTGCCTTCTCTCCCTTCTGACTCTCTTCTCTGACTGCCATGCCTCGTCAGTCCTTCAGTTCCTTGTCTGCTGCTAACACCCCCCCCCTCTCTCGCGTCTGTCGTCCCTGACAGACCCTTGTTGTGTGGGTTTTTGGATGTAGTACTCAACGACATCTTGCGCTAAGTGATGTTCGACAATCCTCAATCCTTTGGCCAAGTCTGTGAGTAGAGCATCCCAATCTACCGGCCCGGGAACCTCTGGATGTGGCATACGTAACTTATCTGAATGGAGAGCTTGTTCCACTGCAAACAATTGTAATAAATGTGAGGGCCTGGGAATGAAGATCTCTGAGTGATATTCCCAGAACCCTGTGACAAACATCTCTTCAAATGTCTGTTTGAAGCAGGCCGGTAGGTATTTGATGCGGGCATGCCATGCATAAACAACATTAATAGAGGGCGTTGTGCTCATGTCATAAACAAGATCCTGATTGCCTTCATTAAATCCGAGCGCAGAGAGGTGAGGTTCCTTAACATTCTTGAAGGTCCGGAAGGTGACTATCATGAGTTCAAAAATTTTAAGGCACATCTGTGTCATGACATCTAGTACGTTTTTGAACCTGACACCCCAATGCCGAATTGTCGATATCATATACCCTACGGTATGTTGACCTTTAGGCGGTGCTAAGTAGACATAGTTGAGCCATTTCTCACATCCTTTGGTTGTCAGCACCATCTTTGTGTATTCCGGCCACGACCTTCTTCGGAAAACCGGACAGTAGCAGGGATTGTACTTGATATACAGGGGCATGTTATTCCATGTGCGATTCATTTCCGGGTAGGTTTCAAGCAGCCGAATTCTCCAAGTCGGTTGACGAATATTTCCCTGCTTGGCACTTTCTGGGATGTCGTCTGGTGCAAACTGTGTGGCAGAGGTTGGTTCCCGTGAGGTGTGGTGCTTGATTTCGGCATTATAATCCGCCATTAAGACACAAAAAGGAACATACAAGTCGTCGGAGGTGCCGATCCACCTGTGATGAGAGAGGTTCCTAAAATAGTCCGATTTTATGACCACCTCTTCCAAGCGTGACATCGATGCTATCTGGACCGCCACCCTATCATCATGTGTTGTGGCCACCTTTTCCAATTTCTACATCCATTCAGGAGCCTCTATTTCAAGGGTGTCCATGCCCTCATCGTTTTGCTTGCCTCCAGGTGCTGGCATCGGAACGTACGGGTCCTCAAAGGTTTCCTCTACTTCGATTGGTACTAGGTCTTCAGGTTCTGGTTCTACCAAGGGGGAGGGTTGGCGTTCATACACAAGCACTTTCTTTTGTAATTCTTCGAGTTGTGCTTTGAGTGCTGCTACTTCGTCAGTTGTGTCAGCTGTGGTTGGGACTTCTTTGGGTGGTGCTGGTTGAGCTGCCAATTGCCTTAGTAGTTCGTCTCTTTCCTTTTCTAAGGCAGCATGGGCTTCGAGGAGATCAGCATGGGTTTCCAATATGATTTGCATATTGTCCGAGGGGATGGCCTTAAACTTCTCCGGGTCAATTTCTTGTGGGGAACCGTCCATGGCTACTTCCAAGTTCTCTTCGTTTTGTGTCTGAAGCCGTCTATTTTCTTCCAGGGCTGCAGACATATGCTTCCGTAATAGAGCCATGTTGCGGCGGAGCTTGAGGTTCTCTGTGATTTGGGAGTGTAGCAGATCATCCATTTGTTGTCTTTCTTCGGCATCTGGCTGCGGTGGATTTTCCACTAATTGCACATGTTGTTCTTGCAATGCACTAAACTGCTGTTGTAATTGTTTCTTCTCTTGCTCTAAGTCAATGAATCTTCCTTGTAATGCTTCATGACTCCTGAACAGACTTGTATGCTGAGCATCGAGGTGCTGATAGTGTTGCTGTAACTGAGACATGCACTAATACATGTTATTAAATACATTATTGATGGGAATGGGTGCAGTAAGGGTGTTCAATGCAGAGGGAAAGGGAAAGGGGAAGGGAAGTGTGAATGCAGTGCTGGAAAATGGTGAAGTGGGTGGTGGGGGAATGGGAGATTGTGGCCGTATGGGGGGAGGGAGAGGTGTAGTGGAGGATGATATGTCCATAAAATCCATGGTGGAAGCAGTAGTGGGAGTGATTGTGAATAGTGGAATTGTGGGTGCAGTGATTGTGGTGAATGTGTACAGTGGTGTGTGCAGTTGTGAATGTGAACTGCCCGAAAGTGTGAGTGGGGGAATGGGGATGTCAGTAGCTGCCGTTAGGATTACAGTGTTAGTGGAGGTGTATACACGGGAGGTGTTGAGAGGGTGTGTGGGTTGATTGGCGGTTTGTGCTTCAGTCATGGCGGTGGACTCGGAGGCGGTAACGGTGATTGTTACATTGGTAAGGGGAGGTGAATGTGGCGGGTGTGGGGGCGAAGGTGGTAAGGGAGGTGATGGAGGTGCACTTGATGTACGGGCTTCCTCGGTGTCGTGAGCGGTGTGTGCAGTGCCCGTGGTTGTGGGGGTGCCTTGTGGTCCTGATCCTAATACATTCATTTGTTTCCCTGTTCGTGGGGGACGTCTTCCGTATCTTCTTTCCATTCTGCGTGATTGTGCTAGGGCCGTCTGCACTGCCTCAGGTACCCCTAAGGCATCAGAGATCATATCCAGTGTGGCACGATACTGTTCGTCAACTCCTTCCTCCTCAAGGATTTGGTGCATGATAGCCTTTCCTGCTGCAAGGGATAACTTATGTTGTTGTTGGACCCTGTTGATGGTATCGTAGAGCTTTTTCAACTCCTTTGTATATGCTGGGGCACCCTCTAGCTCCTATATAACTTCTTGCTCATAGTCATGCGCCTCGTCATCAGAAAATCCTTCCTGCTCATTCTCTTGTTCTGCTTCTTCTTCGTCCTAAACTTCCACCACTTATGGTTGGCTTGGCTGGGGTTGTTCTGTAGCAGTTTGTTGTCCACTACCCTGCTCTGCTTCGACTTCCGCATTAACAGCTTCAATGATTCTGGCAACTTCTTCATCCGTTAGATCTTCCAAAGTGAATCCGTGAGGAAATTCCAGATCACTAGGTATTGGTGGAAACACAAGGTTAGGGCCATCTGTGCTGTGCCTGGGTAACCTGATAGTAAATGGTTGTACTCGTCTGGGAAGCCTCGGAGTTGTTTCAGGTGTTAGGGTTGCACCGCGGGCTTGTGCACACGGCATCTGGATGGCACCTCTCATCTTCTTTGAGGGAGGCCCTGCGGCTGACAGTCTGCGTTGAAACTCCTGTGCTCTGGTCCAAATGAGAGCCCTTTGCACCGGTACATCATATGCGAGACATCTATACACAATTCTGGTAAGCGCACAGCAGCCATACAGTACAGATTTTTGTTTCTTATACCACCTTTGATGAGCCAAATGAATTTGGTCGATAATCCAGTGGGGCATATTGATTGTCAAATCAAAAGCATCTGCTAAGTAGAGGCTAAACCAGATCTTTTTGGGAGGCATTGTGAACCTTTCCTGCGCGGGGAATGTGAAATGTTGCATGACCATGCGTAAATGAATGGCGATCGTAGGTGTCATCGCGACCATGTCCTTTAACTTCGTCAGATTCCTGTTCTTCATATTATCGGGGACCATAGTCTCTTTCTCCGTAGGAATGTGCATACCTTTCATGTCGAGAGCTTCTCTTACCAAGTTGATAGTCAAGCGGAAACACTTCAGCTCATTGCCCCTGGTGAGTGATGGGAGTACAAAGGAGCTGTATCCTTTTTTGTCTTTGCTTGGAGTGAGGGTGCTAATCAAGTATGAGCACCTTAGAAAATCGGGCTTTGGAAGTTGGAACTTGAAATAATCATAGAGCCCAGCTGTAGCTTGGTGATGAGTAGCACCTCCTTTAATGTCAATCCGGGAAGACGTGAGGATGGTATGAAGACCTCGAGCAAGTGGCGGCACAAGTGCGTGAGTGAGAAGCACACAAGCATGCACACACATACACACACACGCGCACACACGGCAAGACAAAGAGGGAGAATCAATGGAGTTCTTTAGATTACTTTCAAAAGCTCTTACAAGTTTGTTTCAATTACAATCCAACCCCAAAAATGAGCTCTCTAGCTCTTTTTATAGTTTTTAACTAGCTTTTGGCCCTGTCCAGACCTAGTGTCCGGCCTAGTTAAAAATTAGGTTCCAGGGCTTATTTGGGGGCTCAAACGAGATCTAAAAATTACGAAAATTGGTATGCAACTACTTCTAAGGCTCCTCAAGCTCAAGGACTCCTTGGCTTGCACAAAATGGAGCTACAAAAATGTGAAATGATATTTACAATGGTTGTTAGTGATAAAAATCACTGTTGTTGTAGGGATTTCTTCTAGTGATCTGCCATACATATCTTCGAGCTCCCTACTTGCTCTTCCTCCCTGCATGTCCATCTCTTTGATTTGTATTAATGTCTTGAAAAAATATTGGCCTACTTGCCAGATCTTCTTTGACTGCCCTGTTTGCTTGTGCTGTCCCTTCGCTCTGACTCCCTTCTTTGACTTTCACGTCTTGTAAGTCCTGGTGTACCAAGGCTACTGCCAACACCCCCCCCACTCTCGCGTCTGTCGCCCCTGACAGACCCTTGTCTAGCTGCTTTTTGGACGTAGTATTGTACAACATCGGCGGCGAGGTGGTGTTCTTCTAACCTGAGTCCCCTTGCTAGATCTGTCAGCAATGCATCCCAATTGACTGGTCCTGGGACATCTGGATGTGGCACCCGTAACTGTTCTGAGTGAATGGTTCGCTCCACAGCAAATAAATGGAGGAGATGTGAGGGTCTGGGTACAAATATTTCGGAGTGGTATTCCCAGAACCCTGTTATGAACATCTCTTCGAATGTTTGTTTAAAGCAGGCTGGGAGGTATTTTATTCTGGCGTGCCAAGCATAAATCACCTCTATGGAAGGAGTGGTGCTCATGTCATAAACTAAATCTTGGTTTCCTGTAAGGAATCCGACGCCTGAGAAGTGTGGGTCCTTGATATTCTTGAATGTCCTGAATGTAATAAGCATTAACTCAAAAATTTTCATGCACATCTGGGCCATTACATCAGGGGTATTCCTTAATCGGATGCTCCAGTGTCGTATAGTGGAAATCATGTAATTGACGGTGGGAGGTCCTTGAGGGGGTGCTAGATAGACGTAGTTTAACCATTTGGCGCATCCCTTGATATTCTTGACTGCAATGGTAAACTCTGGCCATGTGCGTCTGCGGAGTACAGGAACATAACAAGGGTTATATTTAATAAAAAGAGGCATATTCGTCCAGGTGCGAACCATCTCCGGGTAGGTTTCGAGGAGTCGGATCCTCCAAGTGGGTTGATGAATGGATCCTTTTTGAGCGCTCTCTGGGATGTCATCTGGCCCAAATTGTGTAGCAAACGTTGGAGGTTTGCCACATCTTTGTTGGATTTCTGCATTGTAGTCCGCCAGGAGTATACAATATGGCACGTATTGATCATCATTGGTTCCTATCCATCTATGGTGGGACATGCTGCGGAAGTATTCTGATTTAATAATAGTGTCCTCTATCTTTGCCATAGATTGGATTTGAACGGCCACTCGATCTTCATGAGTTGATGCTGTTTTCTCTAGTGTTTGGAGCCACTCAGGTACTTCAATTTCTAATGTATCCATTCCTTCTGCGGTTTGCTCACCACCTGGCATTGGCATAGGAACGTAAGGTTCCTCATATGTCTCATCTACCTCGATGGGTACCAAATCCTCGGGTTCTGGTTCGACAACTGGAGAGGGCTGCCTTTCGTGTGTGAGTAAGCTTTCCTGTAATTCGGCCACCTGCTCTTTCAATGTCTTGACTTCCTCTGAAGTCGTGGTCGTTTCTGTGACTCTGGGTGCTGTCTGTTGCTCTTGGAGCTGATTGCGCAGCTCATCACGTTCCCTTTCCAAGTCATCATGAGCATCTAATAGATCTGCATAGCTTTCCAAGATGGTCTTCATTGTCTCTGAGGGTACGGCTTTAAACTGCTCTGGATCAATTTCGTGGGGAGAACCTTCCATTGCTGCTTCTAGATTTGCTTCATTTTGCTGCTGCAGTCTCTTGTTCTCTTCAAGGGCGGCCGCCATGTGTTTTCTGAGGAGTGCCAGGTTACGCCGGACTCTGAGATTATCGGTTTGGTATACTTCGAGAAAAGCTTCTAGTTGTTTGACACCTGATTCTGTCGATGGTTGGGGTGCCTCCAATAATGTTTGGTGGGCCTGCTCAAGCGTTGTGTAGCGTTGATTCAGTTCTGCGTTTTCTGTTTGTAGATTGTGAAATTGTCTTTGTAAGTCCTGATGGTGCGTTGTCAGTTGTTGATACCGGTCGTCCAGAGCTCTGTACTCATTCTGGAGCTGGTATACACATTGATTTAATGCTAAAAATATGCTATTTACATTAAATAATGCTGGGAGGGGTGAAGATGCAGGGGGAATGGGGGCGGGAATGGGAGATGTGAATGATGTGGATGCAAGCGGTGATGTGGGTGGAGGGGGTATGGGAGATGAAGGTGGCATGGGGGGAGGGAGCGGTGCTGTGGCAGGTGATGTTTCCATCGTGTCAATTGTTTGAGTGACAGTGTAGATGGGGATCGTGGGTGGAGTGGATGTGACGTCAGTGAACAGAGTGGTGAAGGTGGGCATTGTGACTCCCCCGAATTGGATTCCCGGAGAGAGTGGAATGCCCATGACAATGGTAGTGGTAGTGGACGTGGTAGTGCTAGTGTCCTGTGGTGGGGTAAATTGGGTAGTGCGAGGTGGGGATGGTGGTGACAACGGTGCTTCCTGATATTCTTCTGATTGCGCTGCCTCGCCTGGTGCTGATGTATTGATGTGAATTTGCTTCCCGGACCTCCGAGGACGAACGGGAACCCTTTTCTCAAACCTGTGAATGTAGGCCACTGCCTCATGAATGGCCTCATCCAGTCCTACGGCGTCGGCATGAAGGTTCATGGACTCAATGAACAACTCGTCCACGCCTTCCTCAGCTAGCAAGTCGTTCATGAGTCTCTTGCCCTGTTCTAGAGACATCTTATGCTGTTCCTGAACCAGTCGCATGGTTCGATATAGTCTCTTGATTTGTGCCGAATATGCTGGGGCACTTGCTAACTCGGAGAGTTCGTCATATTCTTGATGTTGCTCTTCGTCAACTTCTTCTTCGTCTCCTCCTGCCTCTTGTTCATCTACATCGACTTCTACAACTTGTGGTTGGGTGGGGGCCGATGTTGTTGTTTGGGGTTGTGGTTCCTGAGCTCGCTCTGCTTCAGCTTCGAGATTAGAGTCATAGATCAACCTGGCAATTTCTTCATCCGTGAGGTCCTCGAGAGTAAATCCCTGTGGAAATTCCAAATCTGATGGAATGGGTGGAAACACCAGATTAGGTCCCTCTGTGCTTGGTCTTGGTAGCCGGATTGTGAATGGCCTAACTCGTCGTGTCTGGGGAGGGGTGATTTCTGGTGTAGTGGTAGCTCCCCTTGGTTGAGCACAGGGTAGTTGGACTCCCCCCCTCATCTTCTTTGATGGGGGACCTGCTGCTGATAGTCTTCTCTGGAATTCTTGGACTCGGGACCATACGAGTGCCCGCTGAACAGGCACGTCATAAGCCAAGCATCTATAAATTATTCTGGTCAGAGCACAACACCCGTGGAGCACATTCTTCTGTTTCTTGTTCCACCTTTGATGGGCTAGGTGGATCTGATCTATGATCCAGTGTGGCACATTGATGGGCAGGCTTTCTGTCTCTGCTAGATACAAGCTGAACCATATTTTCTTCGGAGGCATTGTGAATCGTTCTTGGGTGGGAAAAGCAAAATGTTGCATGATGGTTCGCAGGTGAAGCGCAATGGTAGGTGTCATCGCTACCATGTCCTTCAACTTATTAAGATCTTTGTGCTTCATTCGACCTGGAACCATGGTTTCCTTTTCTGTTGGGATGTGCATGCCATACATGCCCAATGCTTCTCTTACCAGATTGAGGGTCAACTTGAATCTTTTAAGCTCATTACCCGGCAGCAGTGATGGCAAGACAAAGGTGCTGTCGCCTCCTTTGGCCCTGCTTGGCGTGATGGTACTGATCAGATATGAACATCGTAAAAAATCTGGCTTTGGTAAGTGAGCCCTGAAATAACTGTCCACACCCGCTTTGATCCATACTGATCTCATGACTTCGGCGTTTTGATAGCTTTCAAACTCGCGTGTGAAAAAGTGGTATCGACCCCATTTGCCATTGAATTCCAATTCTGCTTCCCAGAAATAGGTTCCATTGCCCAGTGGTCCCGCAACATCACTGAACCAATGCGCATGCTTACCTACTTGAGAAGTGTGCCCTTGAGGAGGATCCTGAATGGGGAGCACATGCACGGCTTGAAGCTCTTGCGGTCTTGCGGTGAGACGTGGCTCAAGGAGAAGTGTTTCTATGTCCACAATCTGGGCACCAGATCCGGCTTGAGAACTGGTACCTGCTTCTGCCATGGCCCTGTTCGCTGGTTGGTTCTGTGAGAATATAGAACCAAGTGTTAACGTCGTAATGGACAGAATAAATCCGTTGTTGTCCCCGTTACAACATTAACATGAGGTAGATGGTGAGTTAGTGGTTAGTAAGTGCACGAAGACAGTGTGTGTAGTTATTGCTTGGGTTGTCCTAGGAGACTAATACAATTAGTAAGTGGGTATGAATTTACAAATTGGGGTCGGGGGGTTTATTACAGGTCTTAGGCTGCCAAATGCAGTGGATGAGTTTTTCTCTTGGTTTCGGAGAGACGCTAGAGAACCTTATAGGTGTATTAGCATGAACATGAGGCCTTTTGGGGACCCATTTACAAATGATTCTGTTCGTGCTCATGGGCCCTGGTGTGTTCGTGAGTGTTGAAAACGAGTGGATGCCGGTTGTGCGAATGACTGGTTTACGCTGTATAGGTTGTGGCTTCGGCGTAGCTATTTGCGCCCGCAAGCAAGCCTTAGGCACCCAAATTTGTCTTGATTGTGGGCTAGCCTTCATCGACTTCTTGGGCACCCAAATAGGTTTCACGTTAGCATAAGAATTTCCGAAAGACTTCTTATTAGTGTCGTGTTGTTGGTTACTAATAAGAGGCTTTGCTCGTGTGGTTGGCTTGAGTGCAACCGGGTGTTCGCCTTTCCGCACCCACACTTGTTTCACTTGCTGGGACATTTTGCTGCGCAGGTACTTTGGATTCCCGACATAGGTAGTACTCTGCTTCTTCGGCCTTTGATCCACCTTGGGTTGTTGCCTTCTTCTGGCCTTTGGAAAAGAGGGGAGTTCCTTTGCATCCCTGACTCCTTTTTTGCGAATATCATTCCTCTGCAACACATAGTTGTGGACAAGAACATCATGGTCAACTTCATGTGCACCCCTGGAAGGACCAGGAGTCTGTGCCTTTCCTAGTTCCTTGAGTGCTCCATTGTCTAATTCAACTGTAACTCGACTATGATTGACCCATACCTGAAGAAGTCCACTTCTTAGGTTTAAGTTGACTGCTTGGTCATAGATCCAGTCTTGACCCAAGACAAGAGGCTCAGTGAGATCCTCATCTTGACACACTAGTACTTTAACTGTCATTGCCTCATCATGAATGTAGAGGGGAAGTTCCACCTCGCCCATGCAAGGGGTTTCCACTCCTCCCAATCCTATGAGATATGCTTCCACAGGATTGACAGTTAACTGCAACTCTTGACAGTAAGACACTCTAACAGCACTAGTGGCTGCACCTGAGTCAATCAAGGCTCTTACGGACCTTGCACTCTTTCCTTGTCCTATCTCTAGGGTTACGAAAGGACGTCGATCAGTTATCCTATGTGAGCTGGTTCCTGCGACTGCACACATTGCCATATGATATCCTTGATCTGCATAGTCATTTGTCCTAGGCTGCTCTCTACCTTGCCTACGTAATTTCATCCTTCTGATGCGTTCTAAAGCTTCTGCTTGAGCTTCTTCTCGAACTCGCTTTTCTTCCTCTTTGCGTTTCTTAGCAGTGTTGAGTCGGCTGAGCATTTCCTCCGTGAGGGGTTCCTGATACAACTTGACTCTGCAACCGCTAATATAATTTGGGAGAACATCACCCTCTAATGTGGCCAATTGTACTGCTCCACCCGTGGAGATCCTATTGATGATCATAGGTCCGTAGCCTCTCTTTTCTAGCTTCCTCGCGTGTTGTTTTAGTGTATAGACTAAGACTAGATCTCCTGCTTTCAAGCCTTTATCCTTCACATGGGCATCGAAATATGCCTTCTGTCTCTTCTTGGTTGCATATATTCATGCAGCGGCTCTTAGTCTTGTTTCCCCTAATCGTTCAAGGTCAAAGATCCTAGAGGAGAGCTCATGACTTGTCCATTCGTGCTCTTGTGCTACTTTCAACGTAGGAATCAGGAAATCCAAGGGTAGCACAGCGTTTTGGCCGAATACCATCTGAAAGGGGGTGGCTTAGAGTACCGTTTTGTAGGCAACTCGATATGCCCAAACAGCATGGTGTAGCTGTTTGTCCCAATCAGAGCGTTTAGTGTTCACTAATTTCGTCAGTACATTGCATAAGATCTTATTAGTGCTCTCAGCTTGTCCATTAGCTTGAGGGTGATAGGGGGCAGACTTCTTGTGTATTACCAAGAATTCTTGGAGTAGATTTTCAATCACCTCATTTAAGAAATGAGTGCCTCTATCACTTACAAGCTCTATAGGTAGCCCGTATCTCGTGAATACATTCTCAAACAAGAATTTAGCAGTTGTTTGAGCATCGTTCTTTGTCGTAGCCTTTACCTCTACCCACTTAGTTAGATAGTCTGTTGCAACCATGATGTATTCCGCATGAGAACCCTTCGCTGGGGGATTAATAGGACCTACGAAGTCTATTCCCCACTTAGAGAATGCACGTCCACCCATCATAGGTTTCAGTGGCATCTCATCTTTGCGTATAGGATACTGAGTCCTCTGACAGACATCACAACGTTTCACATAGGTATGTGCATCCATGTGAAGGGTAGGCCACCAAAAGCCCGCAAATAGAACTGCCTTGATCACCCGATCCGGTCCAAAGTGTCCTCCTGCTACACCTTGGTGAGCAGTTTCCAAGATCTTCAGATATTCACTTTCGTGGACACATAGTCTCAGGTAACCATCTTTACCACGCTTATATAGATTATCACCAATGAGTGAGTAATCCAGGGCTTCTTGTTCTAAACTCCTTTTCCTAGCCAGAGTCATGTCTGGAGGGAATGTGTTTGTCCTCAAGAATAATACTAGGGGTTCACTCCAATCTGGCACAATGGATACTTGATAAAGAGTGGCATGTTCCACTGGTGGTTTAGTGCAACAGATTGGGCATTCCTTGCACAACTTTTGGACATCCGCTTCCATAGTTGGCCAATGCACTCCGAATCTCTTTAGAGTCTGTAAAGTTCGTTGCTTTGAATGGTGTTGCTCTAACGCACCTACATGTGCTAATTGCAACCATTTAGCGTACTCATCCTCTTCTACGCAACAAGCCAAGATCCCTTGATCTGTGTGCTTGTACATGCTTCCTGCCATGATGTGGTACTTTTGGGCTTTTACAACCTCTCTATTCCGTGTGTTTACCACTGGATGGTTAGGCCCGTATGTCAAGACTGGTACCAATGGCTTAGCCCACTGCGGCACCACCTCCAAATTAAATAGGTAAGCATCAGGAAGGTCATCTGATACTCCTTGTGGGGCCTCTCCCGATGTGAGCCTAGAAAGATGATCAGCTCTCAAATGAGTCCGACCTTTCCTTACCACAACTTCAAAGTCATATTACATGAGCAAGAGAAACCATCTCACTAATCTTCCTGTATTGCATGGCTTATTTACGAGATATAGTAATGCCTGATGGTCAGTAAAAAATTTAAACTTATTTGCAAGCAAATAGTGTCTAAATTTCTTAACTGCATATACCATGCCTAATCCTTCTCGCTCTGTAGTGGTGTAATTCCGTTCAGCCGCATTCAACTGTCTACTGGCATAGGCAATTGGAAGATCCATATTACCTTCACCAGTAGGTTGTGCAAGCACACATCCAATAGCATAATTGGATGCATCCACGTGAACATGGAATGGCTTATTCCAATCTGGTGTGGTCAAGATTGGTGCTGAACATAATCTTCGTTTAAGCTCCTGGAAGGAATTCTCACATTCATCCGTCCACTCAAAGTTAGTCAGGAGTCCGTACATGGGCTTTGCAATGACAGCATACATGTGTATAAATCGTCGGTAATAACCACAATGCCCCATGAAAGCTTGTACTTCCTTGAGATTCTTTGGCCTAGGTAGCTCTGCTATGGCTCTCACTTTTTCTTCGTCGGTAGATATGCCATTCTTTGACACTATGTGTCCTAGAATCTTGCCTTGCCTGACCATAAAAACGCACTTTTCTGGGTTCAGGCAGACTTGATATTCTCTACATTTGTCAAAGATTTGTCTGAGTTCAGGGATATGGGTTTGTCTAATGTTGGAATGAGCACAAAGATCATCAACGTAGACTTCTAAACTCTTCCTCAGGAACTCCTTAAACACATGGCACATCAGCCTCTGGAAGGTAGCTGGTGCATTGGTAAGCCCAAATGGCATTACTCTAAAAGCAAAAATGCCCCATTCTGTGGCAAAGGCTGTCTTATGCTGATCCTCTGGAGCTATGGCTACTTGATTGTAGCCCGAGAATCCATCAAGGAAGCTGTACACTTCCTTGCCTGCCACTCTTTCTAAGAGATGTTCTGTGATGGGAAGCGGATAGTTATCTCGAATTGTGGCTGCATTAACCTTTTTCAAGTTAATGCACACGCGCACTTTGCCATTCTTCTTGGGCACCACTACGATGGGGGATACCCACTCAGTGTGCTCAATTTCATAAATAAATCCAGCTTCAACCAATCTATCTATCTCTTCCTTTATCTTAGCAGCATAATTATCGTTATATGTATAAGGCTTCTGCTTAGAGGGTTTGGCATCTGAAGTCATGGGGATGGTGTGTGAGCATATATCAGGGTCAACACCTTTCAAATCCTTGTAACTCCAACCGAATACATCTCTGTATTCTCTTAGCAGGGCAATCAATTCGTGCTCTTCTTCTTCTGTCAGGTCATGGCCTATATACGTGCATCTCTCCTCTCCTTCTTCCATGGCCACTACTATTTTCTTGGTAGTTTCTTTGTTATCATAGGCCTCTCCTACTTGTGCCTCTCGTTTAGGCATTCTTATCATGACTCTTCTGTCGTCTATCTCATACTTCTTAAAATTTTCCGGGACCTCAAACAAAGATTCTTCCTCTTCTGGTGAGACTTCTCTCTTCTTTCGTTTCTTTCCTTCTTCCTTTGGGCTCACGTGTGTTGCTAATCTTACCTCATTTGTAAGCTCTCCATGATTCTGGGGTTGAAATTCTACTTCATGGAAGTATTCTTCATCTGATGCAAATGGTGGGTCCATAATGATTGACTCTAGATCGGAGTCACTTGCATCCTCAAATGCATCAGGGCTAGGTTCGCATTCTTCTAAAACTGCCTCTCCCATGATTGGCTCTATGGAGAAGACTGAAATGTCATAGCCATCCTCATCACAGTGAGGTGTCCATTGTTCTTCATTGATGGCTACGTCCATGGTTGCTAAAATTTCCGCCCAGCCATGGGGTTCGAATTCCTCGTCTGGGAAAACTACCGGTGCATAGGCTGGGTCTTGAATTGGTCTATGAGTTTCTTTCGTACCTACCTCTCTGGCTTTCTCTCTCTTCTCTTCTTCTACTGCAACCTTGCACATCCATAAGTGAGTGTCTTCATGCATCCATGAGGATCCAGACCCTATGGAATGCACCGATTCTGTATCCTCTTTGGCTCTATGGATGGGATTCCATTGGATAGGAGGGACATCTCTATGAGAATAATCCTTGAGATTGACTTTGGTCGTGACACCTAAGTGTTGCAGGTACAAAGAATTGGTCCCCCAATCCTGCACCACTTGCAACTGTCGCATAAATGGTCTTCCCAAAATCATCTCATAGGCATGATTTTTGCTGAAGTCACATATAGCAAAACTATGTTCAAACTCGACACCACAAGTGGTGAGAGTTATTCCTTCTAGCAATCCTAGGGGTCTCTCTATGTGACCATCGGCCATCTGCAATTTCATTCTCGTCGGCCTGAGTGCCGGCTTGCCCCAACGCTTCCATAAGGAGGTGGTGGCAATTGCAACTCCTGCACCTGAGTCCAAAATTGCCTTGGTGGTGTACTCCTGGTAGGTGATGGGCAGATAGGTGTTCCCTTCTTCACCTTCACACATATCTCCTATCTTATCCAAGGGAATTTCTGGCACTGTCCTATGGGATCCTGCCTGGGAACGAGGTTTTGCTATCTCTGGTACTTGTTTGGCTACATGTTTCCATAATTCAGGTCTAACCTTGAGTAGCTCTTCTAACTTGAGATTACACTGCACGTTAGTGTTCTTCACTACCTCTGTGTTCCTAGGTATGACTGAGTCGTCGTTCCTTACCATGATTGTGGGAGCTCTCATACATGTGGATTTTGCTTCCCATGGGCCTGTGAAGTGGGGTAGCTCTTGTATGGAATTAGACTCAAAGTCCAATCTCTCGTGAGACTGAGCACTCTCATGTTCCCCGTAAATAGATGGGATGTCTTGTGGGAATTGGTCGTGTGCATCGTCCACAAGTTCAAAAGGAGGGGCGACCTCGCTTTCGTTTTCCCATTTGTCTTCTTGAATCTCTCGTAGGAAGTCTGGTGCAAACCGATTCATAGAAGAAGAAGTGTCCGGCTCCGTAGAATTGGGCACATAAGCAACCTGGGAAGGAGGGCTTATTCTTCCGTTGGCTCTCTCCTTGCTCTCATAAATGGCTGGAGCACAAGCTTCTTGGGGAGGATTGCTTATTCTATTACTCTTCCGAGCAGGCTCATACACTCTCTGGGAAGGAATGTGGGTTACCTGTGGAGGTACGTAAGCTTTCGAGGGAGGCTCCTGTGACTTTTGGGGGGGGAGATAAGCTTCTTGAGGAGGCTTGCTTATCTGTTCTCTCGCCCTTTCCTTTCTTTGAGAGACTGATTCCTTTTCTGATTGTGCAATTAGCCTTTCTATTCTTTCTAAGGAGGGGAAGTTGTCTGGTTTAGTGGAATTGGCTGCATAAACTTCCGATGGGGAATGGCTCAGGTTTTTGCTTGCTTTTTCTTTCTCCTGATTTTTTTCTTCCTTGTCAGATCTTGCAATTATCCTCTCTAACTTTTCTAGGAATCCATCCAAGTGTAATTGCGTCTTGGCTGAGCCCGAGTAATTGAAAAGGCGACTGGCTTCAAACATAGTCTGAGCCAATGCGACCATTTTTGCGCACAATTTGGTTCTTTCTATCTCTAGGTCAGCTCTAGGATAGCACTTGTCATGATCCGTGACGTTTGGCCCTTCTTGGATTCTGGCCTGATATGCTTTAAGCATCATGTTTAGGTCTTCAGGAGTGGGATCTGCTAGGATTGATCCTACTCTAGGGGGTGGTGGGATTTGATGAGGCGGTGGGGAAGGTGGTGAGTCGGATGGAGATGGGAGTGGTGGAGGCGGGGTGATGTGAGAGGGAGTTTGAGTTGTGAGTTCAGTTATCCTCGCTTTGGTTTCTCTTATGCTTTCCTCAAGCTCACTCATCTTTTTGGCCCATTGTCGTTTCATTCTTTCTCGACTATCTTTCCATGCTCTAGTCCTTTTCTTTGTTACGCTCTCGGTTTCACTAGCCTCTGGGCCCTTTTCCTGGCTTGTCTCTTGGTTTTGCTGCAATGCCTGAGCTCTAGTGACTACCTGCACTGGTGTAGTGGAAGTGACGCTTCCTGAGGAATCTACAACCAAACCAATCACATTGATAGGAGTGATTTTTGGCATATTATTGGGGTTCTTAGAGCAATCTCGTAAGAGATGTTCTTTTCCACAATCTTGGCAGAAACCTTGGATAGTCACTGACTGGGGTTGTGTAGGTGGAGGTAAGGGACAATCACGAATGAAGTGATCCCCCTGACATCGGTAGCATGGTCCTCTAGGAAAGGGTGGTCGTACCTGCCTAGGTTGAGGCCTAGGGTTGGGGTTTGCATACATGACGTTCGTGTAATCTGACTCCCAACTAGGTTCACTTGGTTCTTCACTATAGTAGGACTCACCATGTTCTGGAGACTGCATGTAGTAAGCCTGGGGACTCTCGACATGTGTAGAATCAAAGCTATGGTCACTCGGGTCACTTTCTGAGATCAATGGGGTTACTGGAACTATGGCCCTATTCAGGTTTTCTTCTGCAACAGCATACTTTACTGGAATCACGTTAGAGGGGTTTGGAGGCTGTTGAGCTAGCACCGGTTGGGGTCTCTGTTGGGCCTGATATTGTGGTTGGTAGGTTTGTTGGGGTCTAGCATATTGTGGTGGTGGAGGGTACTGGTTCTGGTATCTTCCTTGTTGGTAGGGCTGAGGGTAGGGTTGCCTAACAGTCTGCTTGTTGTATGGGCAATCTTGCGCAGTGTGGTTTGTGTACTTCCGTTCTATAGCGCAGTACTGGCTACTAGGGTTAACTTGGGGTTGAGCCATAATGGGACAGACGTTCGCCATATGGTCACCACCGCATGTATAGCACCTTTTCACAGGGGCAAACCTTGGGATTTGTTTGCTAGTTACACCTAATTTCTGAGCTATCTTCTCAGCGAGTTCCTCAATTGATGTAGATTGCGTGGAAGAGTGGCTAGATGCACTATCTGAATCTTTGTAGATTTTGGAAAGCTCTAGCTCTTCCCCTAGGTTATCTTCAATGTCAATGCACATGCGTACACATTCTTCTATGGTCCTAGGGTCCTTTAGATACACATAGGATCTCAATTTCGTACTCAGCAATCCATCAAGGAATAAGGCTACTTGTTTAGCAGATGTGGGTAGCTCCGAAATAGGGCACCTTTCAAGATATTGTCTAAATCTTCTTCCGGCCAATCTGACAGTCTCTTGGGGGGTCTGTTTGAAGCTGTGAATCAATGAGGAGGTGTTGTGTCTTATGCCGCTCTTAGAGAACTCTACAATGAATGCCTCTAGGAGTTGGTCTATGCTCCTGAACTGACGCTCATCTAATGGCTGAAACCATGTAAGTGCTGTATTCCTAAGGGTTAGACCGAAGGCATTGTACTGCGTGAACAGATCTTCCACTTGTTCAGCTCTCAAGACTTGCTTGAATTCCGCCACATGATCATAGGGATCTCCTGTGCCGTCAAAGTAATTCTTCATGGACTTAACTAGCTGGGTGGGTCTCAAAGTTCTTGTGTGCTCTCTAGGCCTCGGCAGAGGGAATCCATCTACATTTCTTTGGTTCCTGTGGGCTCTATGCATCTCAGGTTCTACCCTATTCGTCTCTGTTCTCGTTCTTTCTCTGCCCACGGGGTTGGCGAAACTTACTTCTGGTTTATCCCTACTTCTATCTCTTTGCGTACCATGAGCTTGGGAAGTTCCAGCCCCAGGGTGACCATAGGATACATTTGATCTTGGTTGGGGGAAAATGAATTCACCCTTCCAAGTGTAGGCATGCCTATCATTTTCTGTCACCACAAAGATCCGTTCTGAAGCATGATCTAAGTAGGTCACTCTGCCTGGGCTATCCGGATCCTTAAGCTCATAGATCATGATATTTCCTATGTCTGTTGGCTGATTAGACTTATACCTCCAAAAGGCTTCATCAGTTTCTCGATTGAGGAGCAACTCTATGCTCTTGTTGTCTTGGGGGACCCATTCAGGCGTGATAATCCTAGTGAGAACTGATTTACCTCGAGGGGTTCTAGGTTCCGCACCCATGTTCCCTTGTTCCAGGTCACCTAAGTCCGCTTCTGAGATTACATTCCCAAAGTCATCTGTCCTATCCGGGTGACTAGTGACTACATATATAGTTCCTTCCTTGTCCAGGTATGCACCATTTTCAAACTTGACAGCTGGGTGCTCTAGTCCTATGGATTGGTCAGGGTTTTTAATCTGGACCACGGATCTTCCTAGGCCGTTCTCATAGATGCTAGCACCTAATCGGTTGGTCCTAAGATATTACAGCTGTGTTTTGTAAGGGCCTTCTACCCTATACAAATAAGGCACTCCTGAACTTCCCGTGGGTCTGTCCATACCTTGAGACATCCCTGATTCACTGGTATCAGAGCTAGGGTAATGAGAGTGGTGACTCAACTGCCTGGCCCAAGACCTTGCAGTGTGATTGACACTAGCCTCTGAAGACCTAAGGCTTTGTCTCTCTCTTACCAGGTGTCGTCCTGATCTAAGGTTCATATGCCTAACTGATTAGCCCAATTTTTGCCCAGAGTACAACCTCGTTGCCGATCAATTGGTATTAGTTACTTGATTCTTTTTTAGTTAATTATTGTGTTTATGGTCTTGTCTGATATCACGTCGTCAGGAATACTTGAATGTTCTTCGTGCTTTCAGATTGATCGCTCCACGTTAGGTTCTTTTCCTTTATGTTATCGACAGTACAGTAACTCAGTTTTTAGCTTGAACTTGAATTTTTAGATAGTCTTCAACTTGATAACTGCCTATCGTCCACCTGACTTACTCCTACCTCTTCTCGTTCTTAGCTTGAGCTAGGAAATGACAGAGGGGGTTGAGAATATTCCAACCTTACTTGTTGATCCCTTGCTTTATGGTGCTCAAGAACCCGGTTCTCAAGCTTGCAAAGAAACCTTGCTTTGTATGCTCTCCGTTGCTCTCAATGAACCTATAAAAGTCCCACGGTTAGCTCAATGCTTAGATTCAAAGGACACAACCAACCACTTTCATTCATGTAACACAAACACACATTTGCATTGTGACTTTTAGGAAAATAATTCTAAAGACCCCTGACTTTGATCCCCCTGGGTATGGTCAACTTCAAAATACCCTCTCTGAAAATCAACGCATTATCTTTATAAAAAACAGTTGAGGGCGTGTAGTATATGCCACGAGCTTTCCAACAAGCTCAAGAGCTCAAAAATTGGATTTCGTATGAAAAAGTTATGACTGTTCAAGGTTTAGGGAGTTAAATCAGGATTCAATACAAGCTAACAGTCAAACAGGAATACTCGAGTAGCTTGTGGCACGGCCTCGCGATGCAATACTACACCCTAGTGTTTGTCCCACACTCAATCAAAATTTAGACCAATGATTTTGCCTTGAAAATTTGACCTAATTTGCCCTTCTAACGCGTTCGCAAAATCTGTCGGTCGCGATTGACAGGTCAGTCGCGATCGACGTGTCGATCGCGATTGACAGGTCCGTCGTGGCTGTCAGTCGCGATTGACTGGTCAGTCGCGATTGACACGTGGCCGAAAAGTCAATCAATCGTGGTCAAAGCGTCGTTGACTCTGTCGGTCGCGATTGATGAGTCGATCGCGATTGACAGGTCGGTCGCGAGGGTCTGTCGATCGTGGTCAAACAGTCGTTGACTGTGTCGGTCGCGATTGACAGAGCCGTCGTGGTCTGTCCGTCGTGGTCAAACAGTCGTTGACTGTGTCGGTCGCGATTGACGAGTCGGTCGCGATTGATGACTCGATCGCGATTGACACGTGTCACGCGTATGGTCAGTCGGTCGTGGTCAATCGGTCGTTGACCCTGTCGGTCGCGATTGACAGAGCCGTCGTGGGCTGTCGATCGCGATTGACGTGTCGATCGCGATTGACAAGTCTGTCCGTCGTGGTTTGTCGGTCGCGATTGACAGAGCGATCGCGATTGACAGAAATCTGTGGAATTTCAAAAAACTAAACACATTTTTGGGAAGCTCTAGGCCTGTAGGTCATGGATATGCACTTTGTTTAGCAATTAGAGCAATTTTTCTGTCGGTCGCGATTGACAGAGCTCGGCGACACACAGACAGTTACTCAGATTTCCGTACCTGCGCAGGGTGCTGGGGATGATGATGCGGCCTGTACCTGCAGAATGCTCACAAAACATGCAAAAAATAGCACATGCAAATTCGCTCTCTCGCTCTCTCTCACAAGTGAAATGAGGGGAATGAGGTGGAGATGGGGATATAGTCAAAAAACTGAAATTTTCGCGATGATGGAGATGGACGTGGGAGATGGTGATGATGATGATGGTGATGATGATAGTGAAGAAAGTAAAAGAAAATCAATGAGCGTGAAGAAAATACCTACAACTCCAACGCGTCAACTCTACGTCTTACCATCACACGCTCGTCCTCAAAGCTCGATCCCCGGCAACGGCGCCAAAATTTGGTGTAGCTCGGTGATGAGTAGCACCTCCTTTAATGTCAATCAGGGAAGACGTGAGGATGGTATGAAGACCTCGAGCAAGTGGCGGCACAAGTGCGTGAGTGAGAAGCACACAAGCATGCACACACATACACACACACGCGCACACACGGCAAGACAAAGAGGGAGAATCAATGGAGTTCTTTAGATTACTTTCAAAAGCTCTTACAAGTTTGTTTCAATTACAATCCAACCCCAAAAATGAGCTCTCTAGCTCTTTTTATAGTTTTTAACTAGCTTTTGGCCCTGTCCAGACCTAGTGTCCGGCCTAGTTAAAAATTAGGTTCCAGGGCTTATTTGGGGGCTCAAACGAGATCTAAAAATTACGAAAATTGGTACGCAACTACTTCTAAGGCTCCTCAAGCTCAAGGACTCCTTGGCTTGCACAAAATGGAGCTACAAAAATGTGAAATGATATTTACAATGGTTGTTAGTGATAAAAATCACTGTTGTTGTAGGGATTTCTTCTAGTGATCTGCCATACATATCTTCGAGCTCCCTACTTGCTCTTCCTCCCTGCATGTCCATCTCTTTGATTTGTATTAATGTCTTGAAAAAATATTGGCCTACTTGCCAGATCTTCTTTGACTGCCCTGTTTGCTTGTGCTGTCCCTTCGCTCTGACTCCCTTCTTTGACTTTCACGTCTTGTAAGTCCTGGTGTACCAAGGCTACTGCCAACACCAGCCTTCTTCCATATCGGCTTCAGTCCTTCGTTATTCTGTAGCTTTTCAAACTCCCTGGTAAAGAAGTGGTATCTGCCCCAACGTCCATTGAATTCTACCTCGGACTCCCACATGTATGTGCCTTCACCCAGAGGTCCCGCAACGTCACTGAACCAGTGTGAGGTTTTGCCCACCGGCATTGTGTGAGCCTGTGGAGGATTCTGAATCGGTATGGCATGTAATGCCCTTAATGCCGCTGGCCGCTCCTTCAATTCCTCCTCCACGGGAAGACTTTCTATATCCATGACTTGGGGGCTGGTGCCTGCCTGGGAGCTAGTTCCTACCGTATCTGCCATGTTACTTCTTGCTGCCTGTCTCTGTGAGAATATACAAACATGTGTTAACATTGTACAGGACAAGAGAGAACCGTCGTTGTTCCCATTACAACATTAACATGAGGGTCGGGAGCGAATAATGGGTTAGTAAGTGCTCGGTGCGAGTGTGTGTGTGGTTAGGAGTTCGGTAGACCTAAGATCTAAGTGGAATGATGTAGTGTGATAGTGATGTGGTTAGTAGGTTGACATGAATTTACAAATGGGGTCCGGGGGTTTGTTACAAGTCTTAGGCTGCCAAATGCAGTGGATGGGTTTTGCTCTTGGTTTCGTAGAGACTCTCGAGAGCTTTATAGGTGAGTCGGCTTGAAAATGAGGCCTTTTAGGGACCCATTTACAAGTGATTTTGTTCGTGCTCATGGGTCTTAGTGTGTTCCTGAGTGTTGAAAACGAGTGGATGCCGGCTGTGCGAGTGAGTGGATCATGCTATATAGGGTGTGGTCTTGGTGTAGCTATTTGAGCCCGCAAACAAGCCTTAGGCACCCAAATTTGTCTTGATTGTGGGCTAGGCCTTCATCGACTTCTTGGGCACCCAAATAGACTTCACTTTCGTAGAAGAATGTATGAAGGACTTCTTATTAGTGTATGGACGTTGATCACTAATAGGAAGTTGAGCTAGTTGTTGTGGCTCGACCGTGATGGAATGCTCGCCTTTTCGCACCCATACTTGTTTCACTAGCTGAGACATTTTGCTGCGCCGATACTTTTGATCTCCCACATAGGTAGTACTCTGCTTCTTCTGCCTTTGTTCCACCTTTGGTTGCTGCCTCCCTCTGGCCTTTGGAAAAGAAGGGAGTTCCGTTGCGGTTCTGACTCCTTTTTTGAGATCTTCATTCTTCTGCATCACATAGCCTTGGACAAGAATAGCATGGTCAACTTCATGTGCACCCCTGGAGGGACTAGGAGTCTGTGCCTTTCCTAGTTCCTTGAGTGCTCCATTATTTAACTCCATTGTAATTCTAGTCTAATTCACCCATACCTGAAGAAGTCCACTTCTTAGGTTTAAGTTGACTGCTTGGTTATAAATCCAGTCTTGACCCAGGACAAGGGGTTCAGTGAGGTCCTCATCTTGACATACTAGCACTTTAACTGTCATTGCCTCATCATGAATATAGAGGGGAAGTTCCACCTCGCCCATGCAAGGGGTTTCCACGCCTCCCAATCCTATGAGATATGCTTCCACAGGATTGACAGTTAATTGCAACTCTTGACAGTAAGACAATTTAACAGCACTAGTGGCTGCGCCTGAGTCAATTAAGGCTCTTACAGTCCTTGCACTCTTTCCTTGTCCTATATCTAACGCTATGAAAGGACGTCGATCAGTTATCCTATGTGAGCTAACACCTGAAACTTCACACATAGCCACGTCATATCCTTGATCTGCATATGCATCTTGCCTAGGGTGCTCTCTACCTTGTCTTCTTAATTTCATTCTCCGGATGCGCTCTAGGGCTTCTGCTTGAGCTTCTTCTCGAATTCGCTTTTCTTCCTCTTTGCGTTTCTTAGCAGTGTTGAGTCGACTTAGCATTTCCTCTGTAAGAGGTTCCTGATATAACTTGACTCTCATCCACTTATGTAGCTGGGGAGAACATCGCCTTCTAATGTGGCTAGTTGCACTGCTCCACTTGTGGAGATCCTATTAATGATCATTGGTCCGTAGCCTCTCTTTTCTAGCTTCCTTGCATGTTGTTTCAATGTGTAGACTAAAACTAAGTCACCTGCCTTTAAACCTTTATCCTTAACGTGGGCATCAAAGTAGGCCTTCTGTCGTTTCTTAGCTGCATATATCCCTGCTGCTGCTCTCAGTCTTGTTTCTCCTAATCGTTCAAGGTCAAAAAGTCTAGAGGAGAGTTCATGACCCGTCCATTCGTGCTCTTGTGCTACTTTCAATGTAGGTATTAAGAAGTCTAAAGGTAGCACAGCATTTTGACCAAACACCATTTGAAAGGGAGTGGCTTGGAGTATCGTTTTGTAGGCGACTCGGTATGCCCAAACAGCATGATGTAGTTGTTTGTCCCAATCAGAGCGTTTATTATTCACTAATTTTGTCAGTACATTGCATAAGATCTTATTGGTGCTCTCAGCTTGGCCATTTGCTTGAGGGTGATAGGGGGCCGACTTCTTATGTACTACCAAGAATTCTTGGAGCAGATTTTCAATAACTTCATTCAAGAAGTGAGTGCCTCTATCACTAACTAGCTCTATAGGTAGTCTGTATCTAGTGAATACATTCTCAAATAAGAACTTGGCTGTTGTCTGAGCGTCGTTCTTTGTCGTAGCTTTTACCTCTACCCACTTTGTTAGATAGTCTGTCGCAACAATGATATATTCTGCATGGGAACCCTTAGCTGGGGGATTAATAGGACCTACGAAGTCTATTCCCCACTTAGAGAATGCACATCCACCCATCATAGGTTTCAGTGGCATCTCATCTTTGCGTATAGGATACTGAGTTCTCTGACACACATCACACCGTTTCACATAGGTATGTGCATCCATGTGAAGGTTCGGCCACCAGAAGCCCGCAAATAGTATTGCCTTGATCACCCTATCTGGACCAAAGTGTCCTCCTGCTACGCCTTGGTGAGCAGTTTCCAAGATCTTGAGATATTCACTCTCATGGACACATAGTCTCAGGTAACCATCTTTACCACGCTTGTATAGATTATCACCAATGAGTGAGTAATCCTGGGCTTCTTGTTCTAAACTCCTTTTCCTAGCCAAAGTCATGTCTGGAGGGAATGTTCTCGTCCTCAGGAAGGATACTAGTGGTTCACTCCAATCTGGCACTATGGACACTTGATAAAGAGTGGCATGTTCCACCGGTGGTTTAGTGCCACAGATTGGGCATTCCTTGCACAACTTTTGGACATCCGCTTCCATAGTTGGCCAATGCACTCCGAGTCTCCTTAGTGTCTGTAAGGTTCGTTGCTTTGAGTAGTGTTGCTCTAACGCACCTACATGTGGTAAATGCAACCATTTATTGTATTCGTCCTCTTCCACACAACAAGCCAAGATTCCTTGATCTGTGTGCTTGTACATGCTTCCTGCCATGATGTGGTACTTTTGGGCTTTCACAACCTCTCTATTCTGTGTGTTTACTACAGGATGGTTAGGCCCGTATGTCAATACTGGTACCAATGGCTTAGCCCACTACGGTACAACTTCCAAATTAAACAAGTAAGCATCAGGAAGGTCATCTGATACTTCTTGTGGGGCCTCTCCTGATGTGAGTCTCGAGAGGTGATCTGCTCTCAAGTGAGTTTTACCTTTCCTTACCACTACCTCAAAGTCATACTCCATTAGTAAGAGAAACCATCTTACTAATCTACCTGTATTACATGGTTTGTTTACCAGGTACAGTAGAGCTTGGTGATCAGTAAAAAATTTGAACTTATTTGCAAGCAAATAGTGTCTAAATTTCTTAACTGCATATACCATGCCTAAGCCTTCTCTCTCCGTAGTGGTGTAATTCCGTTCAGCTGCATTCAACTGTCTACTGGCATAGGCAATTGGAAGATCCATATTACCTTCACCGGTAGGTTGTGCGAGTACACACCCAATAGCGTAATTGGATGCATCCACATGAACATGGAATGGCTTGTTCCAATCTGGTGTGGTTAAGATTGGTGCTGAACATAATCTTCGTTTAAGCTCATTGAAGGAATTTTCACACTCGTCAGTCCACTCAAAGTTAGTCAAAAGTCCATACATGGGCTTTGCAATGACAGCATACATGTGTATAAATCGTCGGTAATAACCACAATGCCCCATGAAAGCTTGTACTTCCTTGACATTCTTTGGCCTAGGTAGCTCTGCTATAGCTCTCACTTTCTCTTCGTCAGTAGATATGCCATTCTTTGACACTATGTGCCCTAAAATCTTGCCTTGCCTGACCATGAAAACACATTTTTCGGGGTTTAGGCAGACTTGATATTCTCTACATTTGTCAAAAATTTGTCTGAGTTCAGGAATATGGGTTCATCTGATGTTGGAATGAGCACAAAGATCATCAACATAGACTTCTAAGTTCTTCCTCAAGAACTCTTTAAATACATGACACATCAGTCTTTGGAAGGTAGCTGGTGCATTGGTAAGCCCAAATGGCATTACTCTAAAGGCAAAAATGCCCCATTCAGTGGCAAAAGCCGTCTTGTGCTGATCTTCTGGAGCAATGGCGACTTGATTGTAGCCCGAAAATCCATCGAGGAAGCTGTACACTTCCTTGCCTGCTACTCTTTCTAAGAGATGCTCTGTGATGGGCAGCGGATAGTTATCTCGAATCGTGGCTGCATTAACCTTTTTCAAGTTAATGCATACACGCAGCTTGCCATTCTTCTTGGGCACCACTACAATGGGGGATACCCATTCAGTGTGCTCAATTTCATAGATAAATCCAGCTTCAACCAGTCTGTCTATCTCCTCTTTGATCTTAGCAGCGTAATTATCGTTATATGTATAGGGCTTTTGCTTAGAGGGTTTGGCATCTGAAGTCATGGGGATGGTGTGTGAGCATATGTCAGGGTCAACACCTTTCAAATCCTTGTAACTCCAAGCAAATACATCTCTGTATTCTCTTAGCAAGGCTATTAATGCATGCTCTTCTTCCTCTGTTAGGTCATGGCCTATGTATGTGCATCTCTCCTCTCCTTCTTCTAGGGCCACTACTATTTTCTTGGTGGTTTCTTTGTTATCATAGGCCTCTCCTGATTGTGCCTCTCGTTTCGGCATTCTAATCATGACTCTCCTGTCATCTATCTCATACTTCTTAAAATTTTCTGGGACCTCAAACAAAGATTCTCTCTTCTTTCGTTTCTTCCCTTCTTCCTTCGGGGTCACGTGTGTTGCTAATCTTACATCATTTGTAATCTCTCCATGCCTCTGGGGTTGAAATTCTACTTCATGGAAGTATTCTTCATCTGATGCAAATGGTGGGTCCATAATGATTGACTCTAGATCGGAGTCACTTGCATCCTCAAATGCATTAGGGCTAGGTTCGCATTCTTCCAGAACTGCCTCTCCCATGATTGGCTCTATGGAGAAGACTGAAATGTCATAGCCATCCTCATCACAGTGAGGTGTCCATTGTTCCTCATTGATGGCTACATCCATGGTTGCTAAAATTTCTGCCCATCCGTGAGGTTCGAATTCTTCGTCTGGAAAAACTAGAGGTGCATAGGCTGGGTCTTGGATTGATCTATGGGTTTCTTTTGCAGCTACCTCTCTGGCTTTTTCTCTCTTCTCTTCGTCCACTGCTACTTTTCACATCCATAAGTGGGTGTCTTCATGCATCCATGAGGATCATGAGCCTATGGAATGCACAGATTCCGTATCATCTTTGGCTCTATGGATGGGATTCCATTGGATAGGAGGGACATCTCTATGAGAGTAATCTTTGAGATTTACTTTGGTTGTAACACCTAAGTGTTGCAAATACAAGGAGTTGGTTCCCCAGTCCTGTACCACTTGCAACTGTCGCATAAATGGTCTTCCCAAAATCATCTCATATGCATGATTTTTGCTGAAGTCACATATAGCAAACGTATGCTCAAACTCGACACCACAAGTGGTGAGAGTTATTCCTTCTAGCAATCCTAAGGGTCTCTCAATATGACCATCGGCCATCTGCAATTTCATTCTCGTTGGCCTGAGTGCTGGCTTGCCCCAACGCTTCCATAGGGAAGTGGTGGCAATTGCAACTCCTGCACCTGAGTCCAAAATTGCCTTGGTGGTGTACTCCTGGTAGGTAATGGGAAGATAGGTGTTACCTTCTTCACCTTCACACATATCTCCTATCTTGTCCGAGGGTATTTCTGGCACTGTCCTTTGGGATCCTACCTGGGAACGGGGTTTGGCTATTTCTGGTACTTGTTTGGCTACGTGTTTCCATAATTCAGGTCTAACCTTGAGTAGCTCTTCTAACTTGAGATTGCACTGCACTTTAGTGTTTTTCACTACCTCTGTGTTCCTAGGTAAGATTGAGTCCTCATTTCGTACCATGACCGTGGGTGCTCTCATACAAGTAGACTTAGCTTCCCATGGGCCTGTGAAGTGGGGTAATTCTTGTAGAGAGTTAGACTCAAAGTCTAGTCTGTCCTGAGAGTGGGTGCTCTCTTGCTCCTCATAAATGGACGGGATGTCTTGTGGGAACTGATCGTGTGCATCATCCACAAGTTCAATAGGAGGAGGGACTTCACTCTCTTTAGCCCATTTGTCTTCTTGAATCTCGTGTAGGAATTCTGGTGTGAATCGATTCATAGAAGATGATGTGTCTGGCTCCGTAGAGTTAGGCACATAGGCTTCAGGCACATAGGCTTCCTGAGCAGGAATGCTTAATCTTTCACTTGCCTTGCCCTTGTGTTGAGAGGCGGGTTCCTTCTCTGATTGTGCAATTAGCTTCTCTATTCTTTCTAACATTCCATCAAAGTGCAACTGTGTCTTCGCTGAACTAGAGATGTTAAATAGGCGACTGGCCTCAAACATGGTCTGAGCCAATTCCACCATCTTAGCACAAATTTTGGTTCGTTCTAACTCTAGTTCTGCTCTTGGGTAACACTTTTCATGATCAGTTACGTTTGGCCCTTCTTGGATTCCGGCCTGATAGGCTTTAAGCATCATATTAAGGTCCTCGGGAGTGGGATCTGCTAGGACTGATCCTACTCTAGGGGGTGGTGGGATTTGATGAGGCGGTGGGGAAGGTGGTGGTACGGATGGAGTTGGGAGTGGTGGAGGCGGGGTAATGTGAGAGGGAGGTTGAGATGTGAGTTCAGTTATCTTGGCTTTGGTTTCCCTTATGCTTTCCTCAAATTCACTCATCCTTTTTGCCCATTGTCTTTTCATTCTTTCCCGACTATCTTTCCAATCTCTAGTCCTTTTCTTGGTTATGCTCTCAGTTTCACTAGCTGCTGGGCTCTTTTCCTGGCCTACCCCTTGGTTTTGCTGCAATGCTTGAGCTCTAGTGACTACCTGTACGGGTGCAGTGGAAGTATGCGCGGTGTGATTGGTGTACCTTCGTTCTATGGTGCAGTACTGGCTACTAGGATTCACTTGGGGTTGAGCCATGATGGGACACACGTTCGCCATATGGTCACCTCCACAAGTATAACATCTTTTTACTGGGGCAAATCTAGGAATTTGTTTACTAGAGACGCCTAATTTTTGAGCTACTTTTTCCGCAAGTTCCTCAATTGATGTGGACTGCGTGGAAGAGAGGCTAGAGGCACTATCTGAATCTTTGTATATGTTGGAAAGCTCTAACTCCTCCCCTAGGTTATCCTCGATGTCAATGCACATGCGTACACACTCTTCTATGGTCCTAGGGTCCTTCAAGTACACATAAGATCTCAATTTGGTACTTAGCAATCCATCCAAAAATAATGCCACTTGCTTGGCTGGTGTGGGTAACTCAAGGACAGGGCATCTTTCTAAGTATTGCCTAAATCTTCTCCCTGCAAGTCTCACGGTTTCTTGAGGGGTTTGCTTGAAGCTATGAATCAACGAGGAGGTGTTGTGCCTGATTCCACTCTTAGAAAACTCAATGATAAATGCCTCTAAGAGCTGGTCTATGTTCCTGAAATGCCTCTCGTTCAGTGGTTGAAACCACGTAAGGGCAGTGTTCCTAAGGGTTAGACCAAAAGCATTATATTGTGTGAATAGGTCCTCCATTTGTTCCGCTCTCAAAACTTGCCTGAACTCGGCCACATGATCGTATGGATCTCCGGTGCCATCGAAGTAATTCTTCATGGACTTAACTAGTTGAGTTGGTCTCAAAGTCCTTGTGTGCTCTCTAGGTCGTGGTAGAGGGAACTCATCCGCATTTCTTTGATTTCTGTGAGCTCTAAGTACCTCAGGTTCTACTCTATTTGTTTCCGTCCTCGTTCTTTCTCTGCCTCCTGGGTTAGCAAAGCTCACCTCCGGTCTTTCTCTATGTCTGTCTCTTTGAGTTCCATGAGCTTGGGATGTTCCAGCTCCAGGGTGACCATAGGACACATTAGATCTTGGTTGGGGGAAAATAAATTCACCCTTCCAAGTGTAAGCATGCCTATCATTTTCCATCACCACAAAGATCCTCTCTGAAGCGGGATCTAAGTAGGTCACTCTGCCTGGGCAATCAGGATCTTTGAACTCATAGATCATGATTGTTCCTATATCATTTGGCTGATCAGATTTATACCTCCAAAAGGCTTCGTCAGTCTCTCGGTTCAGAAGCAGATCTATGCTCTTGTTGTCTTGGGGAACCCACTCAGGTGTGATAATCCTAGTGAGAACAGATTTGCCTCGGGGGGTTCTAGGTTCTACACCCATGTTTCCTTGTTCCAAGTCACCTAATTCCGCTTCTGAGATTACATTCCCAAATTCATCTGTCCTATCTGGGTGACTGGTGACTACGTATATGGTTCCTTCTTTGTCCAAGTATGCTCCGTTTTCAAACTTGACAGCTGGGTGCTCTAGTCCTATGGATTGGTTAGGGTTTTTAATCTGGACCACGGATCTTCCTAGGCCGTCCTCATAGATGCTAGCACCTAATCGGTTGGTCCTAAGGTATTCCAGCTGAGTCTTGTACGGGCCTTCTACCCTGTGCAAGTATGGCGCTCCTGAACTTCCCGTAGGTCTGTCCATGCCTTGAGACATCTCTGACTCACTGGTCTCAGAGCTAGGGTAGTATGAGTGGTGGCTCAACTGTTGGGCCCAAGACCTAGCAGTGTGGTTGACACTAGCCTCTGAAGACCTAAGGCTTTGTCTATCCCTTACTAGATGTCGCCCTGATCTAAGGTTCATAAGCCTAGCTGAATAGCCCAATTTTGACCAAGTACTACCTCGTTGCAGAGTCCTTTTGTATCAGTTACTTGATTCTTTTTAGTTGATTCCCGTGTTAAAATTCTTGTCTGATATCACGTCGTAAGGTATATTTGAGTGTAATTCCGCACTTAAAATTGCTCGTTCCACGTTAAGTTCTTTTCCTTTAAAGTTCTCGATAGTACAAAGATTATGTCCTTAGCTTGAACTTGAGAGTTTAGGTCTGCTTCAACTTGATAATTGCCTATCGTCGCCCTGACTTACTCCTACCTCTAGTCGTTCTTAGCCTACGCTAGGAATTGACAGAGGGGGTTGAAAGTTTCCAACCTTTTGTTTCCTGCTTGGTTGCCCTTGAATGCCCGAGAAGTGTGTTCCCAAGCTTGCACTTACACTTGCTTAGAACGCCTTTCGATGCTCTCAATAGATCTGTAAGAGTTCCAAAGTTAGCTTTAAGATTTAAATTCCAAAGACAGAACCAATGATTTTCATTCCTGTAGCACAAACACTAATTTGCATAGTGATTTTTAAGAAAACAATTCTAAAGACCCCTGACTTTGATCCCCCTGGGTATGGTCAGCTTCCCGACAAGCCCAAGAGCTCAAAAAATGGATTTCGTATGAAAAAGTTATGACTGTTCAGGGTTTAGGGGGTTAAAACAGGATTCAATCTGGCTGACAGATCCTAGGGTTTTCTCCCAAATCTCAAGTGTAGGAACCTCCAGAAATGCTAATGGATTGACTATTTTGCCCCAAAATTATCCCAAATTTTGAACAAAAGCAAACCCTAATTTTTGGCCGAAAAGCCTGTCAATCGCGATCGACAGGTCTGTCAATCGCGATTGACAGAGGTGTCCGTCGGGCCTGTCAGTCGCGATCGACAGTGTCAATCGCGATCGACAGAGTCGATCGTGGCTATCAATCGCGATCGACGGTATCAATCGCGATCGACATGTTTTCCGCGTTTTTCACCGTGATTTCAGTCAATCGGGGATGTGTCCGTCGCGATGGACACGTGGCTACGCGTAAAAGTCAATCAATCGTTGAATTTCAGTCGGTCGCGATCGACGGTGTCAATCGCGACTGACAGAGGTGTCGGTCGTGGCTGTCAATCGCGATTGACAAGGTCCTACGTGGCAGTCTGTCGGTCGTGAAGTCTGTCGGTCGCGATCGACAGGGTCTATCGGTCGCGATTGACAGGGTCTGTCGATCGTGATTGACAGAGGCTGTCGGTCGCGATTGACAGAAAAGCACGGAATTTTTCTACTGTTTTAGGTGATTTGGGATGTGCTCATCATGCTTGTGCTAGTGGTGAACTTTGTTTTACCAAATGATCGAATTTTCTGTCGATCGCGATCGACAGAGGCTGGCGACTGCGAGACAGATTCGACGAGTTTCGTACCTGTGCAGAGTGCTGGGGATGATGATTCAGCAAGAACCTGCAGAATGCTCAAAAAACATGCAAAATCAACGCACGCAATATCGCTCTCTCGCTCTCTCTCACAAGTGAAATGAGGGAAATGAGGTGGAGATGGTGATATGATCAAAACTGAAAATTTTCGCGATGATGGAGATGGAGGTGGGAGATGGTGATGATGATGATGGTGATGAAGATAGTGGAGAAAAAACAAGAAAATAGATGAAAGTGAAGAAAATACCTACAACTCCAACGCGTCAACTCTACGTCTTACCATCACACGCTCGTCCTCAAAGTTCGATCCCCGGCAACGGCACCAAAATTTGGTGTAGCTCAGTGATGAGTAGCACCTCCTTTAATGTCAATCCGGAAAGACGTGAGGATGGTATGAAGACCACGAGCAAGTGGAGGCACAAGTGCGTGAGTGAGAAGCACACAAGCATGCACACACATACACACACATGCGCACACACGGCAAGACAAAGAGTGAGAAGCAATGGAGTTCTTAGATTACTTTCAAAAAGCTCTTACAAGTTCGTTTCAATTACAATCTAACCTCAAAAATGAGCTCTCTAGCTCCTTTTATAGTTTTTGACTAGCTTTGGCCCTGTCCAGACCTAGTGTCCGGCCTAGTTAAAAATTAGGTTCCAGGGCTTATTTGAGGACTCAAACGAGATCTAAAAAATACGAAAATTGGCAGGTAGATACTTCTAAAGCTCCTCAAGCTCAAGGATTCCTTGGCTTGCACAAAATGGAGCTACAAAAATATGAAATGGTATTTACAATGGTGTTTAGTGATGAGAATCACTTTTAATTGGTGTAAGGGTTTTGAAAAATTAAAGGGTTGCCTTAGTGCTAGATCTGCGTGAATGCTCATACTTGCTTCTTCATGAAGAAAATTATTGGCCTACTTGCCAGATCTTCGTTGACTCCCTTGTCTGCTTGTGCCTTCTCTCCCTTCTGACTCTCTTCTCTAACTGCCATGCCTCGTCAGTCCTTCAGTTCCTTGTCTGCTGCTAACAACAGCCCTCCGCAAACTCCACAAACCCCACACAACTCCACACCCCTCCACACCCCTCCACAAACTCCACAAACCCCACACAACTCCACACCCCTCCATAGCCCTCCACAAACTCCACAAACCCCACACAACTCCACAACCCCCCACAAACCCCACAATTTCCCACGACCTCCCATAAGGTTCTCATGCAGTTTGGATGGATATTTGGAGGATCATTTCTCAACCAAACACTACAATGTTATATATCGTTGGAAAGCTCTCAATGAGGACTTTCCAATGGTGCAATAATAACTTTGAAATCTTGGATCAATTTTTGACCACACCCCAAAAACCCCTGCAACTCCCCACAACTCACCCCCTATTCCCACCCACAACCTCCCACAACCCTCGTAATCTCCCTCAACTCCCCACAACTCACCTCCCACACCGCCCACTTTATATGAAGGATCAAAAGCTACTACAAAAATTAGGTGAAGGATGTGCTTCTCAGGGTCATTCAAACATCATGGGCGGCACAAAATGAGGATCCCAGCTTGCATGCAAAAGTGACAGTAAAAGTGTAAGTGGTAAAAGTGGAAGTGGAGAAATGATTGTTGCCGCCAACCATTCATGAAGACTGCCTAATTTTGAGGATCCAATTCAAGACTGGTGGCATATTTGATTTACCCCTCCAATCTTGGGCAATCAATCGGCGCATGATCAGTGGACGTGAGGAATCGGCAAGGCCCTCTTGGCCTATTGGAGCCTATAAAAGCAATGGATTTGTGTTCAATTGGGACATACACATATACATACGTACGTAGAGGGGTCCTCTCTTGGCACTCTGTGGATACAAGCCTACTGTAGGAAGTCACTCTATGGTGAGGATACAGAGCGTGGGCTTCCCAGTGAGGGCTAATAGCACTGTAGTGTGAAGAGAGTGGCTTGGTTTTGTCATTCAGTGTGAGACATTGGTATTTCGTGCTCTTCCCCTTAGAGCAAGTCTTCATACTTTGTATTGATCAGTGCTAGTCTACATCTAGTTGTGTCCATTGTACGAATTGGATGAATCCCTGGTATTGATGTTGTTTAGTTCTGGAGTGGCATGTTAGCCCAGAGCATAAACTTTTGAGCATCTCTTTTCCCTATGCTGTAATCATCTGATTCGAACTAAGGAGTGGTTGGTCTTCCATTATTGTCATTTTGTCATTAATATTATCCCTAAGTATTCACAAATCTGTGCAATCATTGATATCTGCCTGCTCACAGAAGTGTTAAAGGGTATATTTCCCTAAGGAGAACCTCCCTTGAGTAGGTGAAGTACTGGAGTGCTTGTTGCATGCTCCTGTTAAAAATAGATACCCCAGTACCTCCTCTACAGTTTGGCATGCACGGTGGGACCTTTGCATTTCTGTGAGAGGCCCTGAGGATAGTAAATAGTCCTCTTTTTCAGTATTTTTGCCCTATTGCATTTGCAAGTAGGTACATGACCCATACGCGAGCAGATAAGGAGCCTCTTCGTATACGAAGGAGCCTTAACAAGACAGCTATATCTTCGACTAGTGAACCTACCTCCCCTCTACCCTCTTTGAATTTATCTATTGATTTTGGAGCAACACCACTATCAAAGGAGAAGCATAGGGGAACATTAGACTTCTCCTCAGATACGTCAGAAGAAACACCAGTGCAAATGGAGGATCTCTCTCATTTACTCTCCAGACTCAATATTAAGTTCCCTACCTTCAAGGGACAAGCTTATGAGGATGTTGATGATCATGTGAGGAGGATCATCTCCTTATGCCATGGACGAGGTCTGCAAAATAGAGACGATGCAATGTTGGTACTCTTCCCATCCACATTGGAAGGCCTGGCTGACAAATGGTACAGTCAATATGCAGATGGCCATTTTGCTACATGGGAGGCTCTGAAGACGGCATTCTCACAGACATTTCGACCTAGTGACTCCTCGGAAAGAGCTCTAGACCAGCTCGAGAATCTAAGGCTAAGATCAGGTGAATCCTTTCATGAACTTCACACTAGAACAAAAGCACTTGTTGCACGTCTGCCACATGCTCCAGGTGACTTCTTGGTTAAAAAATGGATAGAAAAAGCTCTGCCCCGGTCATCCCAGCAGAAGCTATGTGAGTCTCTTAGATTGGATGCAACCCTCAATGATTTTGTTGCAGCAGCATCATGCATTAAAGAAGCTAGGCAACATTTTGAAGGGGATACACAATCGAATTATGCTGTAGAACTAGACCCTATTGGGCAACTGAGGAAGGAACTGAGAAGGTCTTGCCACCACTACGTCGCACTGATGATGAAGTAGCCCAACTTTCGTCGTGAGTTAGAAGATTTGCGGACCACTCACGATATAAGAAGGCAGATTTGGTGTACAATATGTAACAACAATGGACATTCCAATGCTAATTGCCCTAACAAGGTAAGCTGTCAATTTTGTGGAAAGGATGGTCATGAAGCTAGAGATTGTTACTACCTCTAGGGTACACACCAACGAAGTAACCCTCAAGCTTTGGATTCATATTATGCTAGTACTTCAAATGCACCTAATAGAGAGGAAAATCGTACGACAAAGCCTAGATATAATAGACCATTGATGTGTTATCGCTGTGGTGAGTATGGCCATATGCAAAATAGGTGTTCCCTTCCAGAAGATGCACCTCCTTGTCAACATTGTCCAGAGGCCAAGGATCACTATACCAAAGACTGCCCAAGAAGCCGTCCTACTCCAATCCACATGATTGTAGTCTCTCCACAAGAAGAAGGTATGACCACTCAGTCTTATGCTATTTCATCCTCTGCAATACCCATGATGACTAGAGCCAGACAAGCAGCAGCAATCCATAGAGAGGAACAACAAGCATTCCAGGATAAAGAGGAGGAAAAGAAGTCTGGGTGGAAGGGCCAGGAAGAAATTGAAGGAGCTTATGAAAGTATGGCTACTTCTCTAAGGGACCAACCAACAACTCTGCAAGAAGACACTCATGAGGTAAACATTGAACAAATCTTGAAAGGTATCCATCACAAGGTTAGTCTATACGAACTTATAAGGATGGATTCAAAAATAAGAAGTGACTTATTGAAGATTATACACTCTGCTCACTTGATCCAATCACCCAGTATAGATGGTTTCATGGTTGATTTTCCCCCTGCACCCATGGCAGACTACCAAAGCTCAAGATTATCTGTTTGTATAAAGGATGAAGCTCTCACAGGTGTGATCATAGATGGAGGCTCTGGTATCAATTTGATGCCAGATTTCACAATGAAGAAACTGAATTTGAACCCCACCAAGATGGCACCATTCACAGTTACACTAGCATATCAACATCGGGTTGTGCCTCTTGGCATTATTGAAAAGGTACTGATGATAGTACAGGGTTGCCACTTTGTTCTAGATATTGTTGTTATTGCACTTCCACAGGAGACTCCTTACCCTTTACTCCTGGGGAGACCTTGGCTGAGGCAAGCAAAGTCTTTGCAAGATTGGGGGAAAAACAAACTATGGATTTCAACAAGCACCAATAGCAAAGTCTTTACTGATGATAGTACAGGGTTGCCACTTTGTTCTAGATATTGTTGTTATTGCACTTCCATAGGAGACTCCTTACCCTTTACTCCTGGGGAGACCTTGGCTGAGGCAAGCAAAGTCTTTGCAAGATTGGGGGAAAAACAAACTATGGATTTCAACAAGCACCAATAGCCAACTGCAATTACATTTGGAAGAAGGATTCGACTCAGGGAAAACTATTGGGTATACTGTGGATACTCAGGTAATGCCCTCTCTACCCCAAGAAGAAGATACATTATTGAATTGGATGATGGAAAGTGCAGAGTGTTGCACGGTGGAAATCAGTGAAATAGAAGAAGTTACAGATGAAGGAGTTGCAGGGAAAGGCCATGAAGATCACAAGGAGTTGGAGAATGAGAGTTTGCAAGAGAATACAAACTTTGAAGAGGCAAAAAACATAGAAATACCCGGGATAGAAAGTTATGAGCCTGAGTGCAGAGAAGATCTTCCTTTTACGGATATACCTCAAGGATGGACCAAAGAACATATTGCAGAATATAAGTTAAAGTCCACTCTTGCATACAATGGAGATGATTTCTCAAACAAGACTAGTCCTGAAACACTGGTTCAAGAAATAAATCTAGGGGATGAAGAGAACCCTCAAGTAGTCCACTTGGCCTCCTGGCTATGGCATTATCCCCCTTTACTACAGAAGGTAACTTCTTTACTTTTTACTTACAAAAATGTCTTCGCATGGTCCTACAAAGATCTAACAGGGATACCAGAGGAGCTGGGATTACACAGAATACCCTTAGTTGAGGGAGCCGCGCCTGCAAGAAGTAGGCCGTATCGACTCAATCCAAAATATGCAGAGGCGGTAAAGTTGGAAGTTACAAAACTAGAAGAAGCAGGTATAATTGTTCGAGTAGAACATTCCAGGTGGCTTTCTTCTATGATTATTGTACCCAAGAAAAATAGTGGAAAAATAAGAGTTTGCATTGACTTTCGTGCCTTAAATAAAGTGACTGTTCAAGAGGGATTTCCTCAGCCTTTTTCAGAGCAAGTACTTGAGGAAGTAGCCGGTCACACTTTGTATAGCTTCTTGGATGGTTTTAGTGGCTATAATCAGATAGTGATCCATCCTGATGATAGGGACAAAACAGCCTTTGTTACTCCATGGGGCACTTATGTCTATACTCGCATGGCTTTTGGTTTGAAGAATGCACCAGCTTCATCCGCATGTTCATGGATGACTTTTCAGTGTTTTCAGGCACAGATAGAAGAGCAGCAGTTCAAGATTTCCATGATCATTTGGAAAATCTAAAGGAAATCTTTGAGCAATGTCTCAAAACAGGTTTGAAGTTAAATCCTGCTAAATGTCATTTTTTGGTCACCAAGGGCACTCTTCTTGGTCACATAGTATCTGCTGAAGGGATAACGATTGACCCTGCAAAGGTTACTGCTATTCTATCCATGCCTATTCCACAAAGCCCAAAAGAAGTGCAAAGTTTTTTGGGCCATGCAGGAATCATAGAAGATTCATACGAATGTATTCAGAAATAGCTAAGCCCTTATCAAGGCTTACTAGTAAAAAGGTTCCTTTCTCATGGAGTGTTGAAGCTGAGAAAGCATTTTGTGAACTGAAAATGAGGTTATGTACTGCTCCACTTTTAAGTGTTCCTAACTGGTCATTAGAGTTTCATGTGCATATAGATGCTAGTCTTCATGATGTTGGTGCAGTTCTAGCTCAACCATCATCACACAAGGTTGATAGACCTATCTCCTATGCCAACAAACTACTCACCCAAGCAGAAAGGAACTGCAGTACAACCGAAAGGGAAGGCTTGGCTATTGTATTTGCTCTTCAGAAGTTTCGGCATTACCTTCTCGGTGTACATTTTAAAGTCATATCCGACCATCAGCCCTTGAAGTACTTGATAACAAGCCTTAAGTAGCTGGAAGGATTTGGAGATGGTTACTCCTCTTTAAAGAATTCAACTTTGATATTCATATTAAGCCAGGAAGAGAGCACTACATGGCAGATCAAGTGTCCAGGACTGCAATGAGCGAGAAGGCAACAGGTATTAATGATGAACTGGTGGATAGTAATCTCTTCCTAGTAGCAACTCAGACTGATTGGTATGATGGAATTCTCGATTTTCTTACTAATGGAAAACTCCCAGAGCATTTGACACCTATAGAAAAAAGAAAATTACTCCTTAAAACCAAGGCATACTCACTCATAAATGGGAATTTATATAGATATTGTCAAGATGATATCTTGAGAAAGTGTGTTTATCCAGAGGAGGTGAATCTTTTGTTAAAAGCTACACACAGTGAAGGGCATCTAAAGGGGGAAGAATTGGCTCACAGAATCATCCACAAGGGACTATGGTGGCCTCATATTTACAAGGATGCGATCAAGTTTGCTAAAGAATGCCACATTTGCCAGAGATGTGCTCCTACGCCAACCAAATTGAATTTCCAACCATTAGTCATATCTACAGGATAGCTCCCATTTGAACGATGGGGTCTTGATTTCATAGGACCAATTAGTCCAACTGGTCAACCTGGGGGTAAGAAGTATATTTTGATGGCCACAAATTATGCAACTAAATGGATAGAGGCTAAAGCTATTGTGGACTGCACGGCGTTAACAGTAGCTAAGTTCTTGTATAAATGTATTTTCTCAAGATTTGGTTGCCCACTGGAAATCACTAGTGATAGGGGAACACATTTTGTAAATCAGCTGCTCCAATTTATATTTGACAGGTACAAGATCTTCCATAAAAAATCTTGTGCCTACTATCCAAGGGCAAATGGCCAAGTAGAGAGCTCCAATAAGATTTTGATCGGGTTGTTGTGCAAATTATCTTTTGATCATCAAAGCTTTTGGCCACAAGCATTGATCGATGCAATTTGGGCTTTCAGAACTACAAGAAGGGGAACCACTAGTGAGAGTCCATTTCGCTTAGTATATGGAAAAGAGGCATTGGCCCCATTTGAATTCATTATCAAAAAGGAAATGGGAACCAAAACCATTGGAATAAACCTCCCATTGAGAGATTGGTGGCATTAAAAGAATACAGAGAAGGAGCAATGCAAAAACTTCAGGTAACACAAGAAGAGCGCAAGAGACTGCATGACAGGTATCTGAGGTCTAATGAAGTTCAAGAAGGATCCATGGTTTTAGCGCATCGGGTCCTAGCAATTCCAACCAAACTAGCACCCAAATGGATAGGACCTTACATGGTGGTAAAGGTATTACCTCATGGAGCAGTACATCTAGAGGATTTGTAGGGTAAGAGGATACCCCTGGTCAATATCTCCAGGGTGAAGAAGTACCTGAATTAAGGTAAATTGGAAGCATTTCATTCTCTGTACCTACCGTATTTCATTCATTGATTGCAGTTTATTATATATTTAAAAAAAAGGTGTGAAAAAAAGGAGTAAAAAAGGAAAAAAAAGTCAAAAAAAAAGTCAAAAAAAATTTAAAAAAAAACCTAGTCAATATCTCCAGGGTGAAGAATCACCTGAATTAAGTCAAGGAGGAAGAATTTCCTTCACTATCTTGTTTTCAGCTTTGGGAATTGCACCGGGACGGTGCAAAAACTTGATGTGGGGGTCTATATCACGGCATTTCCCTCTCTCTCTCTTCCTCGCAACCCCCTCCAACCCCACCATCCCCTCCTCTTTTCCCCCACCACCCCCATGGCCCCCACCATCACCACGACCCCCAGCAACTCCACCAGCCCTCCTCTTTTCCCCCACCACCCCCACGGCCCCCACCATCACCTCGACCCCCTCCAACTCCACCAGCCCTCCTCTTTTCCCCCACCACCCCCACGGCCC
>CM035412.1:150762178-150774678 GCA_020310875.1 Ceratopteris richardii
TCATGAGCTTCTAATAGATCTGCATAGCTGTCCAAGATTGTCTTCATTGTCTCTGAGGGCACAGCTTTAAACTGCTCTGGATCAATTTCGTGTGGAGAGCCTTCCATTGCTGCTTCTAGATTTTCTTCATTTTGCTGCTGCAGCCTCTTGTTTTCTTCTAGGGCGGCCGCCATGTGTTTTCTGAGAAGTGCCAGGTTACGCCGGACTTTGAGATTATCGGCTTGGTATACCTCGAGCAAAGCTTCTAGTTGTTTGGCACCTGATTCTGTCGATGGTTGGGGGGCCGCCAATAAGGTTTGGTGAGCCTGCTCAAGCGTCGTGTAGCGTTGATTCAATTCTGCATTTTCTGTTTGTAGAGTGAGAAATTGTCTTTGTAAGTTTTGATGGTGCGTTTCCAGACTCTGATACCGGTTGTCCAGAGCTTTGTACTCATGCTGGAGCTGGTATACACATTGGTTTAATGTTAAGAATATGTTATTTACATTAAATAATGCTGGGAAGGGTGAAGATGCAGGGGGAATGGGGGCGGGAATGGGAGAGGTGAATGATGTGGATGTAGGCGGAGATGTGGGTGGAGGGGGTATAGGTGAGGAAGGTGTCATGGGGGGAGGAAGTGGTGCTGTGGCAGGTGAGGTTTCCATCGTGTCAACTGTTTGAGTGACGGTGTAGATGGGAATCGTGGGTGGAGTGGATGTGACATCGGTGAACAGGGTGGTGAAGGTGGGCATGGTGACTCCCCCGTAATGGATTCCCGGAGAGAGTGGGATGCCCATGACAATGGTAGTGGTAGTGGATGTGGTGGTGCTAGTGTCCTGTGGTGGAGTGAATTGTGTAGTGTGAGGTGGGGATGGTGGTGACAACGGTGCTTCGTGATATTCTTCTGCTTGCGCTGACTCGCCTGGTGCTGATGTATTGATGTGAATTTGCTTCTCGGACCTCCTGGGACGAACGGGAACTCTTTTTTCAAACCTGTGGATGTAGGCCACTGCCTCATGAATGGCCTCATCCAGTCCCACGGCGTCGGCATGAAGGTTCATAGACTCAATGAACAACTCGTCCACACCTTCCTCCGCTAGCAAGTCGTTCATGAGTCTTTTGCCCTGTTCTAGAGACATCTTATGCTGTTCCTGAACCAGTCGCATGGTTCGATATAGTCTCTTGATTTGTGCCGAATATGCTGGGGCACTTGCTAACTCGGAGAGTTCGTCATATTCTTGCTGTTGTTCTTCGTCGGCTTCTTCTTTGTCTCCTCCTGCCTCTTGTTCATCTACATCGACTTCTACAACTTGGGGTTGGGTGGGGGCCGAGGTTGTTTTGGGTCGTGGTTCCTGAGCTCGCGCTGCTTCCGCTTCGAGGTTAGAGTCATAGATTAATCTGGCAATTTCTTCATCCGTGAGGTCCTCAAGAGTAAATCCCTGTGGGAATTCCAAATCGGATGGAATGGGTGGAAACACCAGATTAGGCCCCTCCGTGCTTGGTCGTGGTGGCCGGATCGTGAATGGCCTAACTCGTCGTGTCTGGGGAGGAGTGATTTCTGGTGTAGCGGTAGCTCCCCTTGGTTGGGCACAGGGTAGTTGGACTCCCCCCCTCATCTTCTTGGATGGGGGACCTGCTGTTGATAGTCTTCTTTGGAATTCTTGGACTCGGGACCATACGAGTGCCCGCTGAACAGGCACGTCATAAGCCAAGCATCTATAGATTATTCTGGTCAAAGCACAACACCCGTGGAGCACATTCTTCTGTTTTTTGTTCCACCTTTGATGCGCTAGGTGGATCTGGTCTATGATCCAGTGTGGCACATTGATGGGCAGGCTTTCGGTTTCTGCTAGATATAAACTGAACCATATTTTTTTCGGGGGCATTGTGAATCGTTCTTGGGCGGGAAACGCAAAGTGTTGCATGATGGTACGCAGGTGAAGCGCAATGGTAGGTGTCATTGCTACCATATCCTTCAACTTATTCAGATCCTTGTGCTTCATGCGACCTGGGACCATGGTTTCCTTTTCTGTTGGGATGTGCATGCCATACATTCCCAATGCTTCTCTTACCAGATTGAGGTCCAGCTTGAACCTTTTAAGCTCATTACCCGGCAGCAGTGATGGCAACACAAAGGTGTTGTCGCCTCCTTTGGTCCTGCTTGTCGTGATTGTACTGATCAGATATGAACATCGTAAAAAATCCGGCTTTGGTATGTGGGCCCTAAAGTAACTTTCCACACCCGCTTTGACCCAAACTGATCTCATGACTTCGGCATTTTGGTAGCTTTCAAATTCGCGTGTGAAAAAGTGGTATCGACCCCATTTGCCATTGAACTCCAATTCTGCTTCCCAGAAGTAGGTTCCATCGCCCAGTGGTCCAGCAACATCACTGAACCAATGTGCATGCTTACCTACTTGAGAAGTGTGTCCTTGAGGAGGATCCTGGATGGGGAGCACATGCACTTCTTGAAGCTCTTGCGGTCTTGCAGTGAGACGTGGCTCCAGGAGAAGTGTTTCTATGTCCACGATCTGGGGACCAGATCCAGCTTGAGAGCTGGTACCTGCTTCTGCCATGGCCCTGTTTGCTGATTGGTTCTGTGAGAATATAGAACCAAGGGTTAACATTGTAATGGACAAAATAAATCCGTTGTTGTCCCCGTTACAACATTAACATAAGGTAGACGGTGAGTTAGTGGTTAGTAAGTGCATGAAGGCAGTGTGTGTAGTTAGTGATTGTGTTGTCCTAGGAAACTATTGCAGTTAGTAAGTGGGTTATGAATTTACAAATTGGGGTCGGGGGGTTTATTACAGGCCCTAGGCTGCCAAATGCAGTGAATGGGCTTTGCTTTCGGTTTCGGAGAGTCTCTACAGAGCTTTTTCGGTGTCGTGGTTTGAAAACGAGGCCTTTTTGGGACCCATATACAATTGATTACATGCACGTTCTTGGGTTTTGGTGTGTACATGAGTGTCGAGAACGAGTGAAATCTGGCAGCATGCGTCGCTGCGTTATGCTGTTTAAGTTGTGGCCTCAGCGTAGCTACTTGTGCCATCAAGCAAGCCTTAGGCACCCAAATTTTTCTTGATTGTGGGCTTGCCTTCATCGACTTCTTGGGCACCCAAATAGATTTTACTTTAGCAGAAGAATTTCTGAAAGACTTCTTATTAGCGTTGCGTTGTTGGTCACTAATAAGAGGCTTTGCCCTTGTAGTTGACGGTGGTGCAACCGGTCGTTCGCCTTTCCGCACCCATACCTGGTCTATTTTCTGGGCTGTTCTGCTGCGCAGGTACTTTTGATCTCTGACATAGGTAGTACCCTGCTTCTTCTGCCTTTGATCCACCTTGGGTTGCTGCTTCCTTCTAGCCTTTGGAAAAGAAAGGAGTTCCGTTGCATTCCTGACTCCTTTTTTGCAAATATCATTCCTCTGCAACACATAGTTTTGGACAAGAACAGCATGGTCATCTTCATGTGTACCCCTGGAAGGACCAGGAGTCTGTGCCTTTCCTAGTTCCTTGAGTGCTCCATTGTCTAATTCTACTGTAACTCGACTATGATTGACCCAAACCTGGAGAAGTCCACTTCTTAGGTTTAGATTGACTGCTTGGTCATAGATCCAATCCTGACCCAAGACGAGAGGTTCAGTGAGATCCTCATCTTGACACACTAGTACTTTAACAGTCATTGCCTCCTCGTGAATGTAGAGGGGAAGTTCCACCTCGCCCATGCAAGGGGTTTCCATGCCTCCCAATCCTATGAGGTATGCTTCCACAGGATGGACAGTTAATTGTAACTCTTGACAGTAAGACAACTTAACAGCGCTAGTGGTAGCACCTGAGTCAATCAAGGCTCTTACGGTCCTTGTACTCTTTCCTTGTCCTATGTCTATGGTTATGAAAGGACGTCTATCAATTATTCTATTCGAGCTTGTTCCTGCAACTTCACACATGGCCATGGGAAATCCTTGGTCTGCATAGTCATTCGCTCCAGGCTGATCTCTACCTTGCCTTCGTAATTTCATCCTTCTGATGCGTTCTAAAGCCTCTGCTTGAGCTTCTTCTCTAATTCTCTTTTCTTCCTCTTTGCGTTTCTTAGCAGTGTTGAGTCGGCTGAGCATTTCCTCCGTGAGGGGTTCCTGGTACAACTTGACTCTGCATCCGCTAATATAGTTAGGGAGAACATCACCCTCTAATGTGGCCAATTGTACTGCTCCACTTGTGGAGATCCTATTGATGATCATAGGTCCGTAGCCTCTCTTTTCTAACTTCCTCGCGTGTTGTTTTAGTGTATAGACTAAGACTAGATCTCCTGCTTTCAAACCCTTATCCTTTACGTGGGCATCAAAGTATGCCTTCTGTCTCTTCTTGGCAGCATATATGCCTGCAGCAGCCCGCAGTCTTGTTTCTCCTAATCGTTCAAGGTCAAAAATTCTAGAGGATAGCTCATGACCTGTCCATTCGTGCTCTTGTGCTACTCTCAATGTAGGGATCAGGAAGTCCAAGGGTAGCACAGCGTTTTGGCCGAATACCATCTGAAAGGGGGTGGCTTGGAGTACCGTTTTCTAGGCAACTCGGTATGCCCAAACAGCATGGTGTAGCTGTTTGTCCCAGTCAGAGCGTTTAGTGTTCACTAATTTTGTCAGCACATTGCACAAAATCTTATTAGTGCTCTCAGCTTGACCATTAGCTTGAGGGTGATAAGGGGCAGACTTCTTGTGTATTACCAAGAATTCTTGGAGTAGATTTTCAATCACTTCGTTCAAGAAATGAGTGCCTCTATCACTTACAAGCTCTATGGGTAGTCCATATCTCGTGAATACATTCTCAAACAAGAATTTGGCAGTTGTTTGAGCATCGTTCTTGGTTGTAGCTTTTACCTCTACCCACTTGGTGAGATAATCTGTTGCCACAATGATGTATTCCGCATGAGAACCTTTCGCTGGGGGATTAATAGGGCCTACGAAGTCTATTCCCCACTTAGAGAATGCACGTCCACCCATCATAGGTTTCAGTGGCATCTCATCTTTGCGTATAGGATTCTGAGTCCTTTGACAGATATCACACCGTTTCACATAGGTATGTGCATCCATGTGAAGTGTAGGCCACCAAAAGCCCGCAAATAGTATTGCCTTGATTACCCGATCTGGTCCAAAGTGTCCTCCTGCTACACCTTGGTGAGCAGTTTCTAAGATCTTAAGATACTCACTTTCATGGACACACAGTCTCAGGTAACCATCTTTACCGCGCTTATATAGATTATCGCCTATGAGTGAATAATCCAGGGCTTCTTGTTCTAAACTCCTTTTCCTAGCTAGAGTCATGTCTGGGGGGAATGTGTTTGTCCGCAAGAATGATACTAGAGGTTCACTCCAATCTGGCACAATGGATACTTGATATAGAGTGGCATGTTCCACAGGTGGTTTAGTGCAACAGATTGGGCATTCTTTGCACAACTTTTGGACATCCGCTTCCATAGTTGGCCAGTGCACTCCGAATCTCTTTAGAGTTTGCAACGTTCGTTGCTTCGAATGGTGTTGCTCTAACGCACCTACATGTGCTAATTGCAACCATTTAGCGTACTCATCCTCTTCTACGCAACAAGCCAAAATCCCTTGATCTGTGTGCTTGTACATGCTGCCTGCCAGGATATGGTACTTTTGGGCTTTTACGATCTCTCTATTCCGTGTGTTCACCACTGGATGATTAGGCCCGTATGTCAATACTGGTACTATTGGCTTGGCCCACTGCGGCACCACTTCCAAATTAAACAAGTAAGCGTCAGGAAGGTCATCTGGCACTCCTTGTGGGGCTTCTCCCGATGTGAGCCTAGAGAGATGATCTGCTCTCAAATGAGTCCTTCCTTTTCTTACCACAACCTCGAAGTCGTATTCCATTAGCAAGAGAAACCATCTCACTAATCTTCCTGTATTGCATGGCTTGTTTACAAGATATAACAATGTCTGATGATCAGTAAAAAATTTAAACTTATTTGCAAGCAAATAGTGTCTAAATTTCTTGACTGCATATACCATGCCTAATCCTTCGCGCTCTGTAGTGGTGTAATTCCGTTCAGCCGCATTCAATTGTCTACTGGCATAGGCAATTGGAAGATCCATATTACCTTCACCAGTAGGTTGTGCAAGCACACATCCAATAGCATAATTGGATGCATCCACGTGAACATGGAATGGCTTATTCCAATCTGGTGTGGTCAAGATTGGTGCTGAACATAATCTTCGTTTAAGCTCCTGGAAGGAATCCTCACATTCATCCGTCCACTCAAAGTTTGTCAGAAGTCCGTACATGGGCTTTGCAATGACAGCATACATGTGTATAAATCGTCGATAATAACCACAATGCCCCATGAAAGCTTGTACTTCCTTGACATTCTTTGGCCTAGGTAGCTCTGCTATGGCTCTCACTTTTTCTTCGTCGGTAGATATGCCATTCTTTGACACTATGTGTCCGAGAATCTTACCCTGCCTGACCATGAAAACGCACTTTTCTGGGTTCAGGCAGACTTGGTATTCTCTACATTTGTCAAAGATTTGTCTGAGTTCAGGAATATGGGTTTGTCTAACGTTGGAATGAGCACAAAGATCATCAACATAGACTTCTAAACTCTTCCTTAGGAACTCCTTAAACACATGGCACATCAGTCTCTGGAAGGTAGCTGGTGCGTTGGTAAGCCCAAATGGCATTACTCTAAAAGCAAAGATGCCCCATTCTGTGGCAAAGGCTGTCTTATGCTGATCCTCTGGAGCTATGGCTACTTGATTGTAGCCCGAGAATCCATCAAGGAAACTGTACACTTCCTTGCCTGCCACTCTTTCTAAGAGATGTTCTGTGATGGGAAGCGGATAGTTATCTCGAATAGTGGCGGCATTAACCTTTTTCAAGTTAATGCACACACGCAGCTTGCCATTCTTCTTGGGCACCACCACGATGGGGGATACCCATTCAGTGTGCTCAATTTCATAGATAAATCCAGCTTCGACCAGTCTATCTATCTCTTCCTTGATCTTAGCAGCATAGTTATCGTTATATGTATAAGGCTTTTGCTTAGAGGGTTTGGCATCTGAGGTCATGGGGATGGTGTGTGAGCATATGTCAGGGTCAACACCTTTCAAATCCTTGTAACTCCAAGCGAATACATCTCTGTATTCTCTTAGCAAGGCTATCAATTCGTACTCCTCTTCTTCTATTAGGTCATGGCCTATATACGTACATCTCTCCTCTCCTTCTTCTAGGGCCACTACGATTTTCTTGGTGGTTTCTTTGTTATCATAGGCCTCTCCTGATTGTGCCTCTCGTTTAGGCATTCTTATCATGACTCTTCTGTCATCTATCTCGTACTTCTTAAAATTTTCTGGGACCTCAAACAAAGATTCTTCCTCTTCTGGTAAGGCTTCTCTCTTCTTTCGTTTCTTTCCTCCTTCCTTAGGGGTCATATGCGTTGCTAATCTTACACCATTTGTAACTTCTCCATGCCTCTGGGGTTGAAATTCTACTTCATGGAAGTATTCCTCATCTGATGCAAATGGTGGGTCCATAATGATTGACTCTAGATCGGAGTCACTTGCATCCTCAAATGCATCAGGGCTAGGTTCGCATTCTTCTAAAACTGCCTCTCCCATGATTGGCTCTATGGAGAAAACTGAAATATCATAGCCATCCTCATCACAGTGAGGTGTCCATTGTTCTTCATTGATGGCTACGTCCATTGTTGCTAAAATTTCTGCCCAACCATGGGGTTCAAATTCCTCGTCTGGAAAAACTACAGGTGCATAGGCTGGGTCTTGAATGGGTCTATGGGTTTCGTTTGCACCTATTTCTCTAGCCTTTTCTCTCTTCTCTTCCTCCACTGCTACTTTGCACATCCATAAGTGAGTGTCTTCGTGCATCCAGGAGGATCCTGATCCTATAGAATGCACAGATTCTGTATCATCTTTGGCTCTATGGATGGGATTCCATTGGATAGGAGGGACATCTCTATGAGAATAATCCTTGAGATTGACTTTGGTTGTAACACCTAAGTGCTGCAGGTACAAAGAATTGGTCCCCCAATCCTGTACCACTTGCAACTGTCGCATGAATGGTCTTCCTAAAATCATCTCATAGGCATGATTTTTGCTGAAGTCACATATGGCAAAGGTATGTTCAAACTCGACACCACAAGTGGTGAGAGTTATTCCTTCTAGCAATCCTAGGGGTCTCTCTATGTGACCATCGGCCATCTGCAATTTCATTCTCGTCGGCCTGAGTGCCGGCTTGCCCCAACGTTTCCATAAGGAGGTGGTGGCAATTGCAACTCCTGCACCTGAGTCCAAAATTGCCTTGGTGGTGTACTCTTGGTAGGTGATGGGCAGATAGGTGTTCCCTTCTTCACCTTCACACATATCTCCTATCTTATCCAAGGGAATTTCTGGTACTGTCCTATGGGATCCTACCCGGGAACGAGGTTTTGCAGTTTCAGTGACTTGACTAGCTACATATTTCCGCGCGTTTGGTCTATCCTCAGGCAGCTCTTCCAAAGTGAGATCGCGTTGCGCCTTGGTGTTCGTTACTACCTCCGTGTTCCTCGGTATGACTGAGTCGTCGTTCCTTACCATGACTGTGGGTGCTCTCATGCATGTGGACTTTGCTTCCCATGGGCCTGTGAAGTGGGGTAGCTCCTGTATGGAATTAGACTCAAAGTCCAATCTCTCATGAGATTGAGCACTCTCATGTTCCCCGTAAATGGATGGGATGTCTTGTGGGAATTGGTCGTGTGCCTCGTCCACAAGTTCAAAAGGAGGGGCGACCTCGCTTTCGTTTTCCCATTTGTCTTCTTGAATCTCTCGTAGGAAGTCTGGTGCAAACCGATTCATAGAAGAAGAAGTGTCCGGCTCCGTAGAATTGGGCACATAAGCAACCTGGGAAGGAGGGCTTATTCTTCCGTTGGCTCTCTCCTTGCTCTCATAAATGGCTGGAGCACAAGCTTCTTGGGGAGGATTGCTTATTCTATTACTCTTCCGAGCAGGCTCATACACTCTCTGGGAAGGAATGTGGGTTACCTGTGGAGGTACGTAAGCTTTCGAGGGAGGCTCCTGTGACCTCTGGGGGGGAAGATAGGCTCCTTGAGGAGGCACATGGGCTTCCTGAAGAGGCTGGCTTATCCGTTCTCTTGCCCTTTCCTTTCTTTGAGGGGTAGGTTCCTTTTCTGATTTTGCGATTAGCCTCTCTATTCTTTCTAAGGAGGGGAAGTCGTCTGGTTTAGTGGAAGTAGCCACATACACTTCCGATGGGGAATGGCTCAGGTTTTTGCTTGCTTTTTCTTTCTCCTGATTTTTTTCTTCCTTGTCAGATCTTGCAATTATCCTCTCTAACTTCTCTAGGAATCCATCCAAGTGTAATTGCGTTTTGGCTGAGCCCGAGTAATTGAAAAGGCGACTGGCTTCAAACATAGTTTGAGCCAATGCGACCATTTTCGCGCACAGTTTGGTTCTTTCTATCTCTAGGTCAGCTCTAGGATAGCACTTGGCATGATCCGTGACATTTGGCCCTTCTTGTATTCTGGCCTGATATGCTTTGAGCATCATGTCTATGTCCTCAGGAGTGGGATCAGCTAACACTGATCCTACTCTAGGAGGTGGTGGAATCGTATGACGTGGTGGGGAGGGTGGTGGGTCAGATGGAGATGGTAGGGGTGGCGGCGGTGTATTGTGAGAAGGGATTTGAGAGGTGATTTCAGTTATCCTAGCTTTGGTTTCTCTTATGCTTTCCTCAAGTTCACTCATCTTTTTAGCCCATTGTCTTTTCATTCTTTCCCGACTATCTTTCCATGCTCTAGTCCTTTTCTTTGTTATGCTCTCGGTTTCACTAGCCTCTGAGTTCTTATCCTGGTTTGTCTCTTGGTTTTGCTGCAATGCCTGAGCTCTAGTGACGACCTGCACTGGTGCAGTGGAAGTGACGCTTCCTGAGGAATCTACAACCAAACCAATCACATTGATCGGAGTGATTTTTGGCATATTATTGGGGTTCTTTGGGCAATCTCGTAAAAGATGCTCTTTTCCACAATCTTGGCAAAAACCTTGGATAGTCACTGACTGGGGTTGTGTAGGTGGGGGTAAGGGACAATCACGGATGAGATGATCTCCTTGGCATCTGTAGCACGGTCCTCTTGGGAATGGAGGTCTTACTTGCCTAGGTTGAGGCCTGGGGTTGGGGTTTGCATACATGACGTTCGTGTAATCTGACTCCCAACTAGGTTCACTTGGTTCCTCACTGTAGTAAGACTCACCATGTTCTGGAGACTGCATGTAGTAAGCCTGGGGACTATCGACATGTGTAGAATCAAAGCTATGGTCACTTGGGTCACTTTCCGAGATCAATGGGGTTACTGGTACTATGGCCCTATTCAGGTTTTCTTCTGCAACAGCATACTTTACTGGAATCACATTAGCGGGGTTTGGGGGCTGTTGAGCTAGTACCGGTTGGGGTCTCTGTTGGGCCTGATATTGTGGTTGGTAGGTTTGTTGGGGTCTAGCATATTGTGGTGGTGGATTTTGATTCTGGTATCGGCCTTGTTGGTAGGGCTGCAGATAGGGTTGCCTAACTGCCTGCTTGTTGTATGGGCAATCTTGTGCGGTGTGATTGGTGTATCTCCGTTCTATGGTGCAGTACTGGCTACTAGGGTTAACGTGGGGTTGAGCCATAATGGGACACACATTTGCCATGTGGTCGCCACCGCATGTATAGCACCTCTTCACAGGGGCAAACCTTGGAATTTGTTTGCCAGTGACACCTAATTTCTGAGCTACCTTTTCGGCAAGTTCCTCAATTGACGTGGACAGCGTGGAAGAGTGACTACATGCACTATCTGAATCTTTGTAGATTTTGGAAAGCTCTAGTTCTTCCCCTAGGTTATCTTCAATGTCAATGCACATGCGTACGCACTCTTCTATAGTCCTAGGGTCCTTCAGATACACATAGGATCTCAATTTCGTACTCAGCAATCCATCAAGGAATAAGGCTACTTGTTTAGCAGATGTGGGTAGCTCCGAAATAGGGCACCTTTCGAGATATTGTCTAAATCTTCTTCCTGCAAGTCTCACCGTCTCTTGAGGGGTTTGCTTGAAGCTGTGAATCAATGAGGAGGTGTTGTGTCTTATGCCGCTCTTAGAGAACTCTATAATGAATGCCTCTAGGAGTTGATCTATGCTCCTGAACTGGCGTTCATCTAATGGCTGAAACCACGTAAGTGCTGTGTTCCTAAGGGTTAGACCGAAGGCATTGTACTGCGTGAACAGATCTTCCACTTGTTCAGCCCTCAGGACTTGTTTGAACTCCGCCACATGATCATAGGGATCTCCTGTGCCATCAAAGTAATTCTTCATGGACTTAACTAGCTGGGTGGGTCTCAAAGTTCTTGTGTGCTCTCTAGGTCTCGGCAGAGGGAATCCATCTACATTTCTTTGGTTCCTGGGAGCTCTAAGCATCTCAGGTTCTATCCTATTCGTTTCTGTTCTCGTTCTTTCTCTGCCCACTGGGTTGGCAAAACTTACTTCTGGTCTATCTCTACTTCTGTCTCTTTGCGTACCATGAGCTTGGGAAGTTCCAGCCCCAGGGTGACCATAGGATACATTTGATCTTGGTTGGGGGAAAATGAATTCACCCTTCCAAGTGTAGGCATGCCTATCATTTTCTGTCACCACGAAGATCCGTTCTGAAGCATGATCTAAGTAGGTCACTCTGCCTGGGCTATCCGGATCCTTAAACTCATAGATCATGATATTTCCTATGTCTGTTGGCTGATTAGACTTATACCTCCAAAAGGCTTCATCAGTTTCTCGATTGAGGAGCAACTCTATGCTCTTATTGTCTTGGGGGACCCATTCAGGCGTGATAATCCTAGTGAGAACTGATTTACCTCGAGGGGTTCTAGGTTCCGCATCCATGTTCCCTTGCTCCAGGTCACCTAAGTCCGCTTCTGAGATTACATTCCCAAAGTCATCGGTCCTATCAGGGTGACTAGTGACTACATATATAGTTCCTTCTTTGTCCAGGTATGCACCATTTTCAAACTTGACAGCTGGGTGCTCTAGTCCAATGGATTGATCAGGGTTTTTAATCTGGACCACAGATCTTCCTAAGCCGTCCTCATAGATGCTAGCACCTAATCGGTTGGTCCTAAGGTACTCCAGCTGCGTTTTGTAAGGGCCTTCTACCCTGTATAGATAAGGCATTCCTGAACTTCCCGTAGGTCTGTCCATGCCTTGGGACATTTCTGACTCACTGGTCTCAGAGCTAGGGTAGTTTGAGCGGTGGCTCAACTGCTGGGCCCAAGACCTTGCAGTGTGATTGACACTAGCCTCTGAAGACCTGAGGCTTTGTCTCTCTCTTGCTAGGTGTCGTCCTGATCTAAGGTTCATATGCCTAACTGATTAGCCCAATTTTTTTTCAGAGTACAACCTCGTTGCCGATCAATTGGTACCAGTCACTTGATTCTTTTTAGTTAATTATTGTGTTTATGGTCTTGTCTGATAT
>CM035412.1:150810781-150825781 GCA_020310875.1 Ceratopteris richardii
TAGAGGCAAAGAGAACATGGAGACATCATGAAGAGATAGTTGCACATGAGAGAGATGTTGGAAATCAATGTCACATCAGTCCAAAATCCTTTTCGGGCAGAAACCCTAATTTTGGTATTTGGTCATTTTTTGCACAAAAATTGGGTAAAATTTTTACGAGCCTATCTTGTAGAGCTTGAAGAGAGCTTTCTAATGGTATGTGACATGCAGTCATCAGAGATCAGATTTGGGAGAAAACCCTAACCCTAATTTTCTACTGATTTAGGGTTTTTACCTCATTTGATAGCTCTCAGCTTGGAGGTGATAAAAATGTTTTCAGATCATTCATCAGGTGGTCAGATAGTGGAAGAGCAAGTCAAAACCTATCTTCTGTGATAATTTAAAAATAAAGCAAAAGCTAGTAAAAAAAATTGCGATTGAGTTTTAAAAAGCGATAAGCTTTATTTTGATCTACGAAAAGCAGATTTTTTCGCTAGAACACTTGGTGGCCTATATAAGAAGGCACTTGGTCACTTTTGGAGACATCCCACATCAATTCTAACGCCAAAGATTGGTGGAGCTTGAGGAGGTGGTGCTCTAGCACTCATGGGGCAGCCATGGTGCACTTTAGGAGCAAAGACATTGGATGGAGCTTAACATAAGATTGCATCTTATGTTAATTATTCAGGTACATATTCTCTTTATGCACACAGGTACTACTTGGAGCTTATATAGGTAAGTGGCATCCATATCTGGAGGAGTTCTATTCGGCATACATGGAGGCAGTGGCATCCATAAAGGAGAATCAGTACATGAATGCTACATGCATCAGATGAGGTGTTAGAGAAGGTGTTTCCACATGAGTATGAGGATTTCTATCAGCAACATGTTAGCATTCTATGCTAATTCTGTAACTATGTGATCTTTCTCACACACATCTGATTTAGGGTCTTCCATAGACTAAAATCAGATTAGGGTTTGCTGAATATCAGTTTCCAACTCATCTTTCCTCTTTCTTTCACTCATATTCACTCTTCTACAACCTATTAGGTCATACATCTCATACATATTCAGATTTTTGTCCCTGCATCTGAATATTCTTGTAAATTCTGTACATTTGCTCTTCCATCTATTTCTGTTCACACACAAAATGTGTTCCCCTATCACTAGTGATTTCCAATGGGCAACCAAATCTTGAGAAAATACGTTTATACAAGAACTTAGCTACTGTTAATGCCGTGCAGTCCATAGTAGCTTTAGCCTCTATCCATTTAGTTGTGTAACATGTGGTTGAGATTTTGACTCCCACATTGTAAAGACATTTGTATATATGATGGTGTGAGTAAGCAGTGGCTTACGTAACACTTTGAACACGTTGTCTAATCTCTCTCTATCTTTGTCTCATCATTTGTACGATTAAGTGTTGTATGATCATGTTTGTCAATTTTGGAAGATGTTGGAATCCGTGTTGTAGATCCTGGACCTATGGGACCTGTGGAATTAGTTATGGGCCTACCTAATTTCCAACATTTGGTATCAGAGCTCCCAGACTACCAACGTATGGTTTCAGAGCATCTTCTAACATTTGACATATGACATACATACTTAATCTAGATGAGTAGAGATTCGAGAATTAGACAATTCAATCACATGTTTATTTATCAGTGTGGAGTATGAAGCTGATGATCTGTTAGCAGCCAAATACTTTTGAAGAATAAAGATACTTTACAGAAGTATTGCTTGAAGACCAAGACTTCATGAAGAGAAAGCTACTTCAAATTCAAGGAAAAATAATGGTTTGGAGAAGATGAAGCAACTAGTTCAACATCAAATCACAGGTATTAGTTTCTAGTATCATATTGTCATTTGCAGGTCATATCTTAGAAGAGCAGTTATGAAGAAGAGATTTGAAGGATTCAAAACGTGCTTTTATACACTTTCATTATTTTGAAAGTAAAAGCATTAGCTACATCAAAACAGGTATCTAGAGGTTGTTCTTGACAGTTTTGATAGAAGATCTCTTTCATGGCAAGAAAGCTCATCTAAGAAGACAAATTTGGAGATTAGATCAGTTTTGTTTTCAGTCAAACAAGGTTGGAAGTTTTGTTGATCAGAGTTTTGATTCCTCATATGTTGAGAGGAGATGGATCTGAGATGGTAAAACATGATTCTATGTTCATTTCCATTTATATACCATGTTTGTTTTGTCTCTTACTCTTAGCACTAGAGGAAGAGAAAAATTCATTTGAAGAAGTTAAGAGTGCTTGCTACTTCAAGATGAAGAGAACAAAAGGTATGGAAGAGAAGTTTGAAGATGTTGACATCATCAGGTGGAAGAATGTTGCAGAAGAAGAAGGTCCCACAACTCCAAAGGGAATGTAAGACTTCCTTTTCTCTTATATTTTCCATATACTTTTCCTACTTTTATCCTCTACATCCAAAGACAAGTCTACAAGAATATCTTGTGTGAAGAAGATAGTTTAAAGAAGAAGCAGCTTATTGTTTTGCATAATACTTGGTCATGCTTAGTAGGTTTTGACAAAGAATTGTATTGAGAGAAAGAAAAGCACCAGATATCTAAGTCAGCTTATATGTTTTGACTCATATGTGTATGAGTTATGTATAAGTTGAAGATTTTGGGAAGATTTTGGGCAGGCAACTTATATGTTCCCTCAAAGAATTCTCGAAATGTCAATTCAGAGCTACTTGGTATATGACAAGTTGCAGAGAAGTTTTTCTTCTTTACCTAACTCTTGAGGTAAAAGAGTATTTGTAGTAGATGTTGGAGACTTGGAGTGAGGTTTTTTGATTTGGAAAAGTTACCTCATATTCAGTATATTCAGAAAATTCAAAGTTTTTCAAGATGAAAATTCAGAAAATTCAGTATTTTCAGAATTTCAGTATTTTCAGAAAATTCAGAAATTTCAGTATTTTCAGAAAATTCAGAAAATTCAATATTTTTAGAAAAGTTCAAAAAAATTCAGATATTTTGATGTACCAGTAAGATCGAGAATGTACTTTCTATGTTTGTCTTGACTTTTGGATACATGCTTGTATTCAAAAAGGTGTTCCATCAGATCCTATCACTTGATTGAGAAGTGGAGTTAGCCAAAAGAAAGTCAAGCAGATACTATCACATTTCACCCGAGAAGAATATGAAAAGATGAAGTATCAACTTGCAGCTTTTGGAGTTCTCAAGGTGAGAGTTTGTCCACTTATGTTTCACGTAGGAGTTGCAGATTCTTGGAAAGGATTTTGTTGAAGAAAAGTTTTACGCCTTTACGTAAGAAGCATGGACACTTCGAGACATTCAGGTAGAACATTCAGTCATGAAGGTTTAATGAAAGCAAATTCTACACAGGTATTTTGTTTGAGAGATCTTGTATGATCTTAGATCTTGATAGATCTTGTATGATTTTGAAGATCTTGAGTATTTTTGAGTCAAATGTCTATCCTTTGTTTGTAAAATTCTTAACATTAAAAAAAATAAGTCAAAGATTCAGATTCTATCAGATTAGTGTTGCAAAAAAATAGAAGAAGATACTTGTTATGTTGCAGAAGATTATGAATCCTAAAGTGCTTTCAGCAAAGGGTTTTAATGGACAAGCTAATCTTATTCTAGATTTTGGAAAGCTGAGGAATGGCAGGGAAAGCTACTGACATGTGTACAGTGCTAATAAAAAGGGTTCAGATATTTTGTTTCAGATACAGGTATTAATGTTATGGAAGACTAGATTTATTGAAAGAAGGAAGACGTTCCAGATTTCATAAAGTCTGATATACTTTGAAGAATTCTAGATACTAGTGTTAAATCATCCAGGGGGTGATGAAACATGAGGACTTATTTTCAGCCATGTGTGAAAGAATGCAGAATCACACCTGTAGGTATTCCTATATCAAGTATTCCTATATTTCCTTTGTCAGTTTCTCTTTATGTTCCAGCTTTGAAAGAAGAAGGAAGAAGGAGAATGTCTGGAGAAAGTTCCTGTTAGGTGTTCTTGTTCGGGAGAAAGTTCCAAAGTTCTATTACAGAGAAGCTTGATATTTCAGAGAGGTATGTTACTTATGAGGTGCGCACATATATAATTATACCAGACTTTGAAGGAAAGAGGTATGAAGGACTTACAGATAGAACAAGGATGAAGACAAGATGATATCAAAGATATGAAATTTTGGTGAGACTCTCATGAGTTAAGTTGAGTACAGTCAGAGATGAACCAGCTAGTGTCCATAATACACTAAGTTGTAAGTTGTCAGTCACAAGTCCCAGGATGGATTCAGTTTCTGATTTTGTTTAGTGTATCTACATGACACAGCATGTTGGAAAACAATGTCACATCAGTCCAAAATCCATTTAGGGCAGAAACCCTAATTTTGGTACTTAGTCATTTTTGACACAAAAATGGATAAAATTTTTATGAGCCTATCTTGTAGAGCTTGAAGAGAGCTTTCTAATGGTATATGACATTTAGTCATCAGAGATCAGATTTGGGAGAAAACCCTGACCCTAATTTTCTGCTGATTTAGGGTTTTGACCTCATATGATAGCTCTCGACACGAGGATCATTAAAATGTTGTCAGACCATTCATTAGGTAGTCAGAAGTGTGAAAAAGCAAGTCCAGAAGCTATTTTTAAAGTTAGCTAAAATAAAGAAAACTCACTTTAAAATAGCGATTTAAGTTTAAAAAGCAGCTTTTCGTTGAAAAAAAATCGTCCAAGCTTTATTTTGATAGCTAGACATTGTGAGGGCTATATAAACAGTGCCTTGGGTCACTTTTGAATCATCCTACACCAATTGCAACGCCAGCTTTGGTCCCTCAGTAGAGGTGGTGCTCTAGCACACATGAGGAAGTCATGGTGCAATCTAGGAGCATGTTGAGGAGCAACTATGGAGTTCTTCTTGGAGAAGAGTGTGCTCACACTCTTGCTTATGGGAAGACTTACTTATCAACAACTTGGTGGTGTGGATCACCCATCTACATGATGTATTTGAAGATTGTCTTCTACATGAAGATTATGGAGTACTTCAAAGACATTGGATGGAGCTTAACATAAGATTTGCATCTTATGTTAACAATTCAAGTACATATTCTCTTTATGCACACAAGTACTACTTGGAGTTTATAGAGGCGGTGGCATCCATATCAGGAGTCGTCCTATTTGGCATATCTAAAGGAGAATCAGTACATGCATGCTACATGCATTCGGATGAGGTGTTAGAGAAGGTGTGTTCACATGAGTATGAGAATTTCTGTCAGCAACATGTTAGCATTCTTTGCTAATTCTATAAGTATGTGATCTTTCACACACACATCTGATTTAGGGTCATATACAATCTTCTACAACCTATCAGATCATACATCTCATACATATTCAGATTTTTGTCCCTACATCTGAATATTCTTGTAAATTCTGTACATTCACTCATCCATCTATTTCTATTCCAATAGAATGGTTGAGATTTTGACTCCCACATTGTAAATTGACATTTGTATATATGATAGTGTGAGTAAGCAGTGGCTTACGTAACACTTTACACATGTTGTCTAATCTTTCTCTATCTTTGTCTCATCATTTGTATGATTAAATGTGGTATGTTCATGTTTTGTCAATATTGGAAGATTGCTGAAATCTGTGTTGTAGATCTTGGACCTATGGAACCATGGACCTGTGGTATTAGTTATGGGCCTACTAAATTTCCAACACAGCAGAAGTACGTTGAGAAACCTTATGTAAGGTAAATGCAAATATGTGGATCCTAGTGTTTTCTTACAGGTTTGAGAAGACTAGAGATAGCAGATTCAGATTTGCATATTTTTTCATATTCAACAAATTCAGATTTTTGAAGTTTGAAGAAGTTCAAATTCAGTTTTGAAGAAGACTTTTAAAGATAAAGTTTGAAGGTCGATTCAAAAGGACAAGTTTGAAGCTTATGACAGTTTGCAGACGAATGAAGTTGCATATCCAGATCAATTTGTACCAATATGACATTGTAGGGGGGGATTGTTGAAAATCAATGTCACCTCAGCCCAAAATCCTTTTAGGGCAAAAACCCTAATTTTGGTACTAAGTCATTTTTGGTTGTAGTTAAAATACATAAAAGCCCTAATTTGAACAAACCAATGAAGGAGCAATAAACTTAACATTGATTGGATGTCAACCCGATTTTTTAGGACTCCGCAAAAAATGACCCCGAGACCTTTCGAAGGAGATTTCTCTCAGATTAATAAACGAAGTGACTTCAAAATTTACACGCTATTAGTAGACAGTAATACCTTTCTAATGAGTGCTTATTTACTCAATTTGGATCTCTATAGAGAGAGAACCAAGCTCTGCAAGATGACTTAATCGAGGGAGATGACACAAAGAAGAACCAAGATGATCACCCAAGTATGTATATATTGCTTCAACTATCATCCAACATAGTGTACAATGTTGTGAGTCATTATATAGACTCTTGGGTACTTTCTACAACTCAATCCTCTTGAATTCAAATTCAAATCCGTGTAGGAACGTTTGTTGTAAGAAGAATGTCAATTTCCTATAATCTAGGAAAAGATGCTAACCAACTTCTAAGTTAATTTTGACTTGATTTGATTTGGCATAAGCTTTTCTCAATAGGAACAAATGATAAGTCAGTTTCCTTTGCCATAAGCTTTTCCTCACAACGTGGTAATGGACTTCTATGTGTTTAGTCCTTGCATGGAAAATTGAATTTGCAACTAGATGCATAGAGCTTACATTATCTCCAAGTATGTGAGGCTTGGAACTTACAAGTCCCAAATCTGAGTGAAGCTCTTTGAGCCATATTGCTTCTTAAGTTGCAAGAGCTAGACCTCTATACCCTGCTTCAGTTGAAGATAAAGCAATTGTTGGTTGTTTCTTGGAACTCCAAGAAACCAATTTTGAACCTGCAAATGCTTAGTATCCAAAGGTACTTCTTCTATTATCCTTTAGGCTTTGCTCTTACGGATCTGAATAGATTTTGATATCCAAGCCTGAAGAGCAAGGATAGAAGATACCTTCATTATGTGTTCCTTTGAGGTACTTGAGTACTCTCTTTGCAGCATCCATGTGTGGTGTTCTACGTGAGTGCATGAACGGGCTAAGCACTCCCATACTATAGGATCTATATGGTCTTGTGTGAGTAGCATATATCAAGCTACCAACTAAGCTTTGATACTCTTTAGGACCATCAATCTGCACACCTTCATAAACACTTAGTTTATAATTCATTTCCAAATATGTACTTGCAAGCTTGGTGTTCTCCATTCTGACTTGAGAAGTAGGTCTTCAATGTATCTTCTCTGAGTTCGATACATCCTTTCATATGTATAAATCACTTGCATACCTAGGAAATATGTGCGCTCACTTAAGTCACTGATTCTGAACTCCTCTTGCAAATGTCTTTTGATCCTTTGAATACCACTCAAGTCATCACTTGTCACAGTTATATCATCTACATATACACACAGATAGATAACCTCATTGTGATCCCTTTTGATGAACAAAGAAGGATTTGAGTTGCTAGGTCTGAGCCCTTGATCTTGAAGGTATGTAACCAACCTGTAATTCCAAGCTCTAGGAGCTTGTTCCAATCCATACAATGCTTTCTTAAGTTTGCAAACATAAGATGTATGATTAGGGTTTTCAAAACCTAGAGGTTGTGACATGTATACCTCTAAGTTCACTTATCGAATTGATGATGTAACCGATGATGCCATCAACTAGAAACAAGACCTCCGAGTGTCAAAATTCAGCAAATAGAGAGCCTTTCTTGGGGTTTCGACACGTTCCGGACGTAAAGGAAGCATTGGTTTCTCCAAATTCTGAGTCAATCATGAGATATAGAAAGTGACATGGAATCTAAGGTTCAGGATGGTTTCCCTTGTGTCAATGACAAAGAGTACCTTGTAGTCACTTCTCTCTTAATACCTTTATCTTGCAAGAACTCATCAAATTCCTTGGAGAAGTATTCTCCCTCTCCATCAGATCTGAGTTTCTTGAGTGATCTACCTGTATGATTCTCCACACGTGCTAGATACTTTTTGAAGCAATCAAACACTTCATTCTTACTCTTGATAAAGTACAAAATAGTCCATCTACTATGGTCATCAATAAATGAGACATAATACCTTGATCCTACCAAAGAAGGTTCTTGGCTTTGCCCCCATACATCCATCTGTATGTACTAAATCCAATAAGTTATCGCATCTGTTGACCATGTGTTTCTTTGATATGTTTAGCAGTCCTAGAACACTTTGATCCCTGCATATATCCTTCAAGGTTCTTTCATTAACATGTGATCTCTTATGCCACACTTCAAGCTCACTTAAGGTTTGAGACCCAAAGTTGAATAGAGCTATGTTCTTGGTTTCTCCTACTTCAAAAATAAAGAGCATACCATATTTCTTACCTCTGGTTATCTTCTTGAAGCCTTGACATGGGTCTTCTACAAAGGCTCCATGTTGGGCGAACCTAACTTGCAAGCTTTTTTCAACTATTTAGCCTACACTTATTAGGTTTTTTGTAGTAGTGAGGACATAGAGTACCTTGCTCAAAATGTTTGTCCTTCCATTGGAAGCTTTGACATTACCAATCTTCTCCACATTATGCTTTGTGCCATCCCCTATTTGTACATGTCTATGGTCAAGACTTTCGAAGTCAGAAAGAGAGTTATGTTGCCTGCAACATTATTTGAACCTCCTAAATCTATGTAGAATAAATGATCATCTTCTTAACCTTCCTTATGGCTTAGATTCATCAGAAGCAATGAGTCTTCATGTTTGTTGATCTTCATAATAGTTGTTGTAATCCTTTTTGATATGGCTTCTATTCAAGTTGTGTCCACTTTTGCCGTTAATCGCTGCCATATCTACCTCTTCCACTTGCTTTTTGGATCTTTCCATTGAACCAGCAATTTTTGAGTGGTGTGGTTGGTTTATCACATATGACACATGGTTGAACACCTTTGAGTTTTGGGTTTGTCATGCTTTGGTCTTTTCTTCTTCCCTTTCCACTTGCTCTTGCTTGCAAAGTTGGCTTGGAAAGTCTCTCTTCATCCTCTTCCTTCTTCTTTCCTTTAAGTTTCTTGTCTTTCTTATCTGCATACAGAGCACTAATTAAATTACCTTGATAAGAGTTACCTTCCTTTATGCTATTATTGGCCTTCTGATTGAAGATTTGTCCAAAAAAGATGTTCAAGTATGGAGTTTGTACATCCATGATGAGGTCATAGGCTGTGGTGAAAGATTTCCATTGCTTGTCACTTCTAATTCCATTCAAAATCTGTCTCATGATGGCCTCTTCTTCAATCAGCTCTCCAATGGATGGCAGTTGATCTTCAACCTCCTTGACCTTTGTAACAAACTCTATGATAGTTTGTTTTCGAGTCTTCTTCATCTAGTTGAACTCATTCCAGAGATGATTCTTTCTTTCTTTGGTACTAGAAGAGAAGATAGTCTCTAGGGCATCCCAAGTCTCTTGAGATGTCTTCCATCATCTAATATGTGGTAATAGAAAATCAGAGAGAGAGTTTAGTATGTATGACCTTGCTTGAGGATCCCTTGCACACCAAAGTGTGAGCTTATCTGTTTCTTGAGTAAGTCCTCTTTGGATCTTGGAATAGGCATTGCTTCATCACCCGATACAATCCCATATAGATTTCTTCCTTGCAAATAGGCCTCGTTCTGATTTACCAGGCACCATAGTTGTGTCTGTCAAACTTCTCAATCATTGAAGGAAATCCATCTCTCATCTTCAAGTTTCTTTGATACCACTGAAAGAAAAAGTTGGAGAAGCTTGGAGAAGGTAAGAACTTGAGTTTTGACGAAGAAGGTGGAGTGGTTGAAAGTGCAAATATGGAGGCTGAGGTGTGAAACGCTCCTCTTTATGTGCAATCTTGCAATCTTGGTGAACGTGTGCTATGCCAAGATGAAGAGAGAAGAAGCCATTCGTATGTTCCTAAATTAAGATCCTCTCACCTCCACTATTTTCCAACTACATCCTTAATTAATTTAGAAAAATATTCAAAACTTTCTAATTTTACACATCATCCAATTACTACCAGCCATGTGGATGTATGAAGAAAATGCATGCATCCAATTTGATGAGGTGGATCCACTAAATCTATGCCATGTGGCAGATTTTATTGAACCGCGAATGAAAGTTTCCTTGCAACCCAAGGAATTGTCTTGCAGCCCAAGTAAATCCCTTGCAGCCCAAGTGATTCCCATGCAGCACAAGCAATTGCCTTGCAGCCCAAGTGATTCCCTTGCAGCCCAAGAAATTCCCATGCAGCACAAGCAATTGCCTGTAGCCCAAGTAACTGCCTTGCAGCTCAAGTAATTGCCTTGCAGCCCCAGTAATTGCCTTGCAGCCCCAGTAATTGCCTTGCAACCCAAGTAATTGACCTCCAGCCCAAGTAATCACCTGCCCAAGGTTAAGAAAGCCATTGCCCATCTACTACAACTGCTCTAAGGATTCGCTGCCCAAGGAAGATGGCTGCTTCCTTCCCATCAACCTATGGATGAATTAACCATGCACAAATGTGCACTCGCATGGAGTTGCTGCTAAGGAAAAAAAATAGGCTTGAGCCTTGGCTAGGGTGCAAAGAGGGGGCAACGAATAGATATAGTGGGTGTCCAACCCTCCCTACAAGCTCCATCCCATTCCTTTCATCTTTTCCCATCCAGTCCCTTCATTTTCTGAGTACACGTGATTTCATTGTACCAACAAATAAATCGTATAGGCTATTAGTGATGGGCTGCCCTCTCGGCATGCGTCATGGACAAAATCAGCAGCACTCATCAAATTTTCTTCGCCCAACAAGGCTGACGGGCATTCCATATGTGCTTCTTTTCTGCCTCTCTCCTTTTAAGGTGGCCAGTCCCATGCAGCCCCCCTTTCTCTACCAAGTCACACACAAGGGCAGGCCATGTTGCTTCCTTCCCTTCTCTATAGTAGAGGAAAGAAAGCAGCCGTGGCTTCCAAGTTCCAGGCTCCAGCAAGGGTGTGGTTGGAGAGTACCAGTCATCCACGCCACCTACCTACATGCAAAACACAAAAAGAGAGGGACTTACATGTGTTCTCCAACCATCAGCTTGCATGTGCTCCCCTTGCTCCTTAATCCTTTTGGAAGCGTCCCATACCACCCCATGCAAAAGGGTGAGAAGCATGTCAAGCTGAGCCATCACGGATCCGTGAGCTCTAATGGTTTTGTGCACCTTGTCCCTCCTTTTCCATACGAGCAGAGAGCCGCTCTCATACCAATGTTAGATCCTCCTTGCTGGACAAGACAAGATGCAAGCCAAAGTCACAAATAATAGAAGGGAGGACATCAAACTCGCCTTCCAGTAGTAGAGCCAATACGGACTCATTTCCGAGCCTGGGAGCTTGCTGCCAAGCAGGCAGCCACCTCCATAGGATTGGTGTCCCATACCACCGGCCCCCCCTAGTACGGGTGACGAGGCTCTGCCAAAGGGCCAAGACTCCAAGTGCCTCACACAAGAAATGTCTTACGAATGAATCAATGGGTTCTATTTATAAGCTCAAATAAGGTGGTGGCCCCGTTCACACTAGGCAGACGATTCATATTTGGTCAGACATTTTAACTACAAGAGCCCATCCAGATATCCTTGAGTTTTGGGGATGTAACAACCAAGTAGTGATAAGGCAAGACGGTTGGCATATCCTCATCCTAACCAATGCCTACATTGCCTTATCCAAGTAGGAGTCCAATAGTATTGTAATATCTTCCTACCATCTTTCTCCAACTCCGATCAACCATATAAGTACCACGCCACATGACTATCGGGTCACAAAACTCTAGTATACACGCCACATGACTATCGGGTCACAAAACTCTAACTGATCCCAAAGATGACAATCATGTGGCGATCCCCTTCGAGGGAAAGATGCACATGGTCTAGATCTCTATGGAATTAAAGAGACTACATATCATAGAACAAGGGAAACAATCACCATCAAGTAACTCCCTCCGTAAATGTATCCCAAAAGTCCACATCATGCCAAAGAAAAAAAAGGATCAAGTCGTGATCTCGTAAATATAAGTAAAACAATGCAAAAAAGAATGTAATAAAATCCACAAATGCCTTCGCGATCAAACAAAAATAATGTGCAAATAATGCAACCACAAATTCCATAAACACCTCGGCAATCAAACAAAGATAATGTGCAAATAATGCACTGAATCCAACCATACATAGTGGATTCACTACTCTCCAAAAACTTTTGAGGAAGTAAATTCCACAACCTCATGAAAAATAATGCCATGTGACTCTTGAGAATCGTAATTGTCGTCGCAAGATAAATGTCATTGGTGGCTCAACACAAGGAATGAATCCTCTATCATATGGTGGATCTCATCGATGGAGTGAAAAAAGTTCCTCTCATAAGATCTCTGTCTGTTATATGAAGGAACCCAATATCCTCTATCATGCGGCAAGCACTATCTATCACTTGTCGCAATGCATGTAGAACATAACCATGTGCTAAGGTCCCACTCTAAGTGGCCTCATGACGAATACGGCTTATGATCCACTATGTGGTAGTCCTCTCAGAACCTAGTGCCTATGGATGTGAAGGCTGATAGCCATACCACCTCAACTATCATCCACCAATCCCTCAACTTGTGTCTAGATCACATGAAGAGACCTAGAAGAGACAAGCATGTCCTTCTACACCAGGGTGCAAAAACTACGTGTTTGGAGGAACCCAAACAGATTCCCGAGAATACCCCTCTTGTTCAAGAAATACAAACCACTCATATGACACACAGTCACACTATGATGCAAACGATTATCTCCCAAGTCACACTATGAGGCAAACGATTATCTCCCTCTGCATGGTAAGTCTAATGTCCCGGAAGCAATCCATATATATCCTTAGGGGCATAGCATTATCCCTGGTCCTCTATTAGCCACTACCTCTCAAGTGCAAATCCTTTCCAAGAAGACTTCAAATCTTGACAAACATAGCCCTCACCATAAATCTCCTCGACTATCTAGCTCGAGCCCAACCTTGGTAGGCATAGCCCTCACCAAAGGTTTCCTTATTCATTCAACTAACAAGCTTATAATGGAATCAAAAGAAAATGGAGAATTCAAAGAGATAAGAACACAAAGCCTTCCATGATAACACAATGGAGACATAGGAGAATGACTATGTAACATCGACAAGGGAGAGAAAGATGCTTAAACATTTGAAAGGTAGGGTAGTCAACATCATCTTGAAATAACCTTAAGTAACATCTACAAAGGAGAAAATGATGCTTGAACGTTTGAAAAGTAGCATAGTCATCATCATCTTCAAACAACCTTGAGGTACTTCATTAAAGATGAGTTAAGTTTAGTCTATGGTTTCTCTTTTTAACTGTAGAACCTCATTAAAATCAATGAATAAACGCTCTTGCTAAAAGCCTTGTTTCTAAAAATTACATTTGTTTTTATGATTGAAGTGCGCTGCATTGGAAAATTTATCTAACAATAGAACAATTGTTAAATATGTTCAGAGGTTGTTGTCTTTGGCATAAATAAAATTGTTGGTAATCCATGCAAAACCCAAATTCATCCTCTAATGGAAGTGCAACTATAAGCTCATGGTAGTCAACCACGAGACTAAATAGCAAATCAGCTCCATTACTCGATACTATGACATCCCCACTAACGTCATCAGGCCCAACAATGGGTACTTTTTTGACAAAGAGAAATGCCATAAGAACATATCACAAACTTCTCATAAAGAGAAGATGAACTTCAAACAGTGTTCAAACTTATGGTCATAATACTCAATGCACCTCTTCCATCGATTCTCTAAAAGAAGAAGGGAATTCCTGAAATCCTAAGAATATGATTCCAGTATATCAATTTGAGAGTCATTCTGGTTGCAAGTAGAGACTAACAAAGGAACTTCCACAATTGCTTACGTCTCATTAATGATTAAACTGCTTGAATGCATGAACCAGAATTGAATGATTGAAGTCTCTTAGTCAGCTCCCATCATTTGTATTGTATCTTCTCACCCTCATCTTATTTAAGAATTCAAATTTTAAGATGAGAAGATTACTTAACGAAGTTTTATTCTTTATTCTTGCATTTCTAAATTGCACCCAAAGTGTAAGCCTATATATGCCTGCATAGCCTAGTGGTTGATGCTTTGAGTCTCAAGGAGGAAGTCCTGAGTTCAAATCGTGGCTACATATCCATGAGTTCCCAAAGATGGGTGTCCATGAAGTTCCCCAAGATGGGTGCCTCTACCTTCCGAGGTCTTTCCAATTCATTGTACTCTCAAAAAAAATAAAAAAAACAAAAAAGAAAAATAGAACAAAAAAACAATGACGACTTTTCCAAAAATAAAAGTACATTGACTGTAGAAAAGCTCTCAAAACTGCATCAGGTACAGGCTTATTTTGAGCTTTGGAATATACTACACAGTGTGAGAAAAAAAAACATTACTTTATGAAAGTGAAACGAGGAGAAACAGCTCTAGAGTCCCACCTTTGTAACCAACCTTTTCAACATTCATATGTACCAAACTGCCTATGCACAGGCTTTCATCAATTTTTTCCCATTTCCAAAATCTAAATGTGTATATGTATGACATGCCTGCATATATGTATCTAGACATGTGTACCTATAGTGCTTATTCTCCTGTTTAAGTGGATTAAATGCCATACCAATGAAGGGACTTCAACTTACACCATAGGATACTGTAGTCCAAATTTTCAAATCCATGTACTACACCTTCCATTTCAGCTTTTACAAGTATCATGTCGCTATACTATTTCGATCACATATTATGAACGATAAAGCACCCAGGTTCAGGTAACATTAATAAATATAAAAAGGTAAAACCATACATATGCATCCTGTCACAAAAAAAGGGAGAAGGAATATTTTCCAACCTAATTCTTCTGGAATTTTCAGCTTGCAATCGGAATGCTGAAAATGAGTATGAGAAAACGAACTACAGCAATAAAGAGTTACAAAGATCACTAAACA
>CM035412.1:150835781-150838281 GCA_020310875.1 Ceratopteris richardii
AATCTTCAAGGCCAAAACGCTGCAATAATGTGTCAATATATTTCGTTTGACACAAAGCCATTCCACCATCAACTTGCATAAACTGAATGCCCAAATAGTGATGCAAATGCCCAAATCAGACATCTCAAATGAGGCATGCAAATCAGCCTTGAAATCAGCAATATGCTTCTCAATAGGACTAGTGAGCAGCATGTCGTCAACATAGACAACAATGATCAGAAACACATCATTAGCACGCTTAACATATAAGGTGCTTTCAGTTGGACTGTTCTCAAAACCATGTGCAATCAGATAGGCGTGTATCTTCTCATACCAAGCACGTGGTGCTTGCTTTAAACCATATAATGCCTTCTTTAACCTGCACACCTTGTTTTCATGCCCTTTCTGCACAAAGCCACATGGCTGAAAAACATACACTTCTTCATGCAAGTCACCATTCAGAAATGTTGTTTTAATGTCCAACTGATGTACATTCCAACCATGATGGGCTGCAAGTGCACAAATGCTCCGAACAGTAGTCATACGGCATGTAGGTGCAAAGGTCTCATCAAAATCAATGCCTCTTTCCTGCGCATAACCCTTTGCAACAAGCCTAGCCTTATACCTGTCAACTGTACCATCAGGTTTACACTTCAACTTGTATACCCACTTAGTGCCAATGGCCTTCTTGGCAGGAGGCAAGTCACATAAAGACCATGTACCATTCTTCATTATAGCATCATATTCAGATTGCATAGCAGCCATCCAATTTTCTGAATTTTGTGCTTCATCAAAAGAAACAGGCTCATTCTCATCATAGAGACTAGACGCAGCCATAGCATAGCAATCTGATGCAAAGGAGGCACTATGAGAGCCTGAACAAGTACGATATGACAAAGGTGCATCTAATTTGCTGTCACACAAAGTCTGCACCAACCATTTTGGCATAGTTTTTGCCTTCTCAATATCAGCTCTCTCATCAACAAGTGCATCATGTAAATCTGCATCAGAAATAGAATGATCTGCATCATCATATGAGACCTGCAAAGGCTGAGAAGTTGCCTCATTAGGACCAGCACTAGACTGTCCACCTGTAAAAAGACGCATTAATGTATCATACATGTCTTTGGAGCTAACAGATGTCTCCTTAGTACATGAAAGCAATGGTTGAATAGCATCTTCCACAAAGACAACATCACGGCTAACCAGGATGCGTTTAGTCTGTGGATGATACAGACGATAGCCTTTACTTTCAGAACTGTACCCAACAAAAATACATTTTACTGCATTATCATCCAATTTTTTGCGATGTTGTTCAGAGCACTAATGCATATGCCAAACAACCAAAAACACGCAGATGAGCAACAGATGGCTTGCGATCATGCCAAGCCTCATATGGAGTGATAGACTGTAGCGCTTTAGTGGGACACCTATTCAGTAGATATGCTGCACACATGACAACCTCAAGCCAGAAACTATACGGTAAAGCCTAACTCTTGACCATGCACCTCGCCATCTCCATGAGTGACCTGTTCTTTCGTTCAGCAACTCCATTCTGTTGAGGTGTATATGGCACTGTACACTGGTGTTTTATCCCACGTTCAGCCAGAAATGCATTAAAATCAGAAGACATATATTCCCCCCTTCGATCAGAACGGAGGGTGCCCATTTTACATGCTGACAGATTTTTAGCCAAAACCAAAAACTATTTGAAGCACATGAACACTTCGGACTTTGCCTTCGATGGATATACCCATGCATGCCTGGAAAAATCATCAATGAAAGTCACAAAGTAAAGATAATTTCCAAAAGAAGGTGTCTACATAGGACCACAGACATCACTATGTACAAGCTGCAATTACTGAGTAGCCCGAACTGAACCATCTTTTGGAAAGGACGAACGCTGCATTTTGCCCAAAATATAGCCTTCACAAACATGTTTTCTAGGTGCCTCAAGTTTGGGCAAAGAGGACACCATTTCACATTTCTGCAGGCGTAGCAAACTAGCAAAATTTAGATGACCAAAGCGTGCATGCCAAAGCTTTGCATCTGACATAGCCTGAGAATCATTTAATGCACATGCCAAATCATTTACAGATCTTTCATAGTCTATGAGCTTATACAACCCATGACATAAAATGCCAGAAGCAATAATCACATCGCCATTTGACACATCATGAACCGTACACCTGTCATCAACAAATTTCACAACCAAGCCAATCTTGGCTAATGCAGAAACTGATAACAGGTTCTTCTTGATCCCTGGCACAAATAAAGCATCTGACAAAGTGAAAGAACTACCATCAGCAATAGTCAAAATGATCTTACCAACTCCCATAACAGGATAAGAGGAGTTGTTGGCGCATGTAACAGTATTCCCTGTAGGGGCAGGCTCGAGTGAAGAGAAGAAACTGTGCTGCGAGGTAATATGTTTGGTTGCCCCACTGTCAAAGTACCAAACATCTGAGTCTACTGCAGACATGCACTGATCATGAGAAGATGGGTCAAAACTGCAGACAGT
>CM035412.1:150843281-150918281 GCA_020310875.1 Ceratopteris richardii
ATAAACAATGAACTATGTATGTGGTTATTGGTCACCCTGAGCAAAATTATGACTTTGGGAACATTCTTCGAGAGTCAGAAGTTTGAGATTTAGAAGAGGAAATTAAATGTAAATTCCCTCCACTCATAGGAAGAAGTCAATCATAGCTACCATGAAGATACCCTGGGAAAATACTTCTATACAACTCTATGTTAGCATGGCTATTGAAGAAGCCTTTTGGCAATTCAAATCGGACAAGCCTCATGCTAAGCAGTCATCCTTATTCTATGAGTTCAAGGACTCAGATGTCCAAGGGAAACCAAATCACTTGCATTGTGATTTAGAACAAATGTACTTAGTACTTGAGTATAGTAAGCAAAGTCACTTTTTACAAGGCCAAAAGGTTTCCTCCCTACACAAGCCATCATCTAATGCAAGCCAGACTAACTCTTTAGGGGTCAATAGAGAGAAAATGAAGGAAAACCCTGAGGTAAGATTTATGCATAACCTAGGAGAGGCAGATCATAGTAACTCACAAACACACTAGAAAGAGAAAGGGCTAGAGGACGTAGGTGACATAGAGAGGAGGATGTTTTCCTTCTACCTAGACAAAGAGAACACTCAAGGACATTGAAAACCTCGTAGGTGGTTAAGGCCATGAAGAATTATTTCAATGGCATAAGAGATCCCTAATATGATCATGTAGTCAAATTTAAGCAAGTGTTGAGAGCTGAACAAGTTGAGGATTTGTTCACTTAATACGAGACTTTTGATCTAACCTTGAAGAACAAGGCCCTTGCATGGTTTCAACCCTTGCAATGGGGCCACCTTAGAGACATCACACATCTATTAGATGCTTTCATTGTTGAATTCTCCAAGAGCAGAATCAAGCACAACACCTTGTCCTTAATCCATAGTTTCAAACAGATGCCCCAAGAGATAGTGAGGCTCACTGGATCTAGATTCAGACAATACATAGAAAGATATCCGATCCTGGAGCTACCCACACAAGCCAAACATGTATCATTTTTCCTAGATGGTCTCTTGAGTGGGCAATTGCGATCTTACATGTATTTGTAAGCGCCAAATACCCTAGAAAAATGTGTCAAAATGTGCATAGACATAGAAGATAACTTAGGAGAGGAGTTAGAGTTGTCCAAAATTTACAAAGGATCAGATTTCTCGGCTAGTATTACATCCAAACCTTCGTCCTCAGTGTAAGAACTAGTTGAGTCAAGTCGCACAAAAGCTAAGGAGAGACTTGCAAAATACGCAACATCAAAAGATCACTACCATAAAACATTGCTACACTTGCAATGATGATTGTTGGTGCAATTAAGCACAAGCCTACACACTTGATCACTTCACATAAGCTTGATGTATAAGCATATTATTTGGAAGGATGCATATGTACAACCTCTTGTAACTTTGAGTTATAATTACTCATTGTAAAAAGGTCAATAAACCCAAGAGGAGTTAGGAATCATATAATCTCGTAACTTTTGGTAGTTGAGTCAAGAGAGAATCAATCCTATTGTTATGAGTTATGGAATATGTTGAACAAGGAATTATTGGAGTGTCAATTTATTAATGTATTAATGTGTTTTGATGTTTTTGATATAATAGCTGAAGGTTTGTGAGGGCATGAAAGGCCTGAAAGGGCGTACATCAATAATCCGACTTTAGGGAGGACACCAATAATCCGACTTATAATTTAATTTGTAAATAAACCCGCGTAGAAGGTTCTATTGTTAGAAATTGTTAGAAAAGTAGTGGTTAGAATAAGGGTCATTGTAGACCGCAATTTTTGATATTAAAAGAAAAGGCATTTTACAAAAGTCACCAACTTTTACTTTCATGCATGCTTTTCGAAGCCGCTCTCATGTAACCACTCTTTTCGACATTGCACTCTGTGGACTGTCGAAATAGAGTGCATGGGGGGAGATTGCACCCACTACTACGTTCGGTCTTGTCTCTTTGCATCTCTATTTTTCTGTGTGTTTTTTGCATTCGTAATCTCTGTGTGCATCCGAGCAAGATCCTAATAACAATGATATTAGAGCCTTGCACGCGTCTCTACGGAGGGGTCTATTTCTATTCCTTTTGGCGATTGTTCTCTGTTTCAGTGTTCTCTATTCGTGATCCAATTATAATTCCAGTTCTAGTTTCGGTTTTCGATTCCGATTCCATTTCTGATTCCGATTTCGTTTTTGGTTCCAGAACCTACGTTTACACTTATGTTTACTCCTTCGGCTTACTCCACGGTGTCGACTAAGGCAACTAAGGCATGACTAAGGCATTACTTTGGCATCTTTGGCACCCAAGGCTCCCTTGGCGACCGTTGCTAGCTGTTGGCTATGCACAAACCAATTTTAATTTATGAGTGGCAATAAGGAGTTTAATATTCACCAAGGTGGGGGGATTTGAATCCACAACCTCACCCACACAAGTGAAGTGTTTTACCACTACACTATCTCTTTGTGTTGTCACTCTACTTCTCTTTTCTTATAGTCAACACAATTTTCATCTCTTTCTTACTTTTTCAATTCCCAAGAACAACCTTTCCTTTTACATTTTAACTCAGACAAACTCAAAAAAATTGTTTTTATATATCTAGCAAGAGGGTTTTGTCTCTACATCCTCATGGACTCTATGAACAACATGAAGGATTTTGGTGAGTCACCTCTACCCGAGGTAACACTCGAGCATTAGTTGGAGCTCCTGTGACATGAACTACGAGGCGCTCAAAACAAGATCCGACAATGCGATGAAGTACTCCAAAAGATGCAAACTAGTGAAGAAAACCTTAGGAGGGTTGTCAAAGCTATTATCTCTGCCCAATCGGATCGGACACATTCCAAGATAGCCGTTAAGAATTACTAATTTTTACGATTTGATGGCCGTAAGGATGGCCCATTAATCCTTTCATGGTTGTCACAGTTTGATGATTTTTATACTGATGAAACATATGCTGAAAGTGAAAAAATCAAATTTGCCACTGACTATTTAGTTGAAAAAGCTCAGCTTTGGTGGAATGATCTTTGTCATAGTACAGATTGTCCAAGCACATGGAAGGCTTTTCAAGAAAAGTTTAAGGACTCTTTTCTAACCCTACAGTTCAACCTACATGTTCGATAATTGTGGGCTAAATTTACATGGATGGAAGGTGATACATTTACAACCTATACGGACCGGTTCTACCAATACCTAGTATCACTTTGCTTGCTTGAAGATGTTTCAGATGATACTATGAAGAAGAAGTATAATAATGGTTTAAAGAAGGAGATTCAAGCAAAGCTTTGCTAATGCCGACCTACATCACTTCATGAAGCTATTGCCTTTACGCATGATGCGGAGAATGAGTACTAATTGATTATCAAGAGGATCAATTTGCAGCAGCCACATCAACAACAATAGTCTTTTTGCTAGTCTAATTTTCTTTGATTATATGTACACATAGAATTTAGTATGTAGGATCATACTTTAGACATACATTTGAAAATGAATTAGAATATTGACTTATTTAGAGACTATGTCAGCACCTCATAGATACTCTTAATTATTTAACCTCTCCATGAACATTTCCATGCATGTGTTTTTACATGGAACATGCTTATTTTTGTTCAGTGATGGAACATATGACTGGCCCTCCATGTTTATTTTTATTTTATCAACAGAGGTCAGTTTCTTTTTCAACTGAGGGGCATGTTATGAGTTACGGAATATGTTGAACAAGGAATTATTGGAGTGTTAATTTATTAATGTATTTTGGTGTTTTTGATATAACAGCTGAAGCTTCGTGAGGGCATGAAAGGCATGAAAGGGTGGACATCAATAATCCAACTTTAGGGAGGACATCAATAATCCGACTTATAATTTAGTTTGTAAATAAACCCATGTAGAAGGTTCTATTGTTAGAAATAGTTAGAAAAGTAGTGGTTAGAATAAGGGTCATTGTAGATCGCAATTTCTGATATGAAAAGCAAAGGCTTTCTACAAAAGTCACCAACTTTTACTTTCAGACATGTTTTTCGAAGCCGCTCTCATGTAACCACTCTTTTTGACATAATAAAAATTCCTATAAATGCATGCACTCTATGGACTGTCGAAACAGAGTGGGGGGAGATTGCACCTAGTACTGCATTCGGTCTTGTCTCTTAGCATCTTTATTTTTCTATGTGTTTTCTGCATTCGTAACCTCTGTGTGCGTGTGAGAAAGATCGTGATAACACCTATACTTTAGGATACACTTTATTGGTAGAGATTTGAGTTTGAATTCAAATCCTTGGCTCCAACAAAAGCTATAAAAGAGGACATGAAAAGCCCGCATGCATCTCGAGATAGAGAGATCATTTTCCATGTACTTTCATTGAGAAGAGTACCTCAACTCATAGCTCACTCTCTCTGCACTCATTGAGCAACGAATTATTGCCAATGACATTGTAACTTTACATGATTTAATCCATACATCTTCATGACTTTCTACTCTCATATCTCTGTCACACTTTATCAGAATAGTGAATTTGTTTGATTTGGACCTCATTGTATAGTGCATTAGTTCACTTTCTTAAAATATGATATCTTTAGCATACTGTCTACTTTAATCCTACAAAGTTTCATTGATAATGCTTCACTCGATTTTTAGATATTAATCAAACATTGCTCACTGGTATGTGATTGTCAAGGCCTGTAAAAGTCGGGAAGGAAGATTGATTTGCTAAACATATTTCTCTGCATATAGTTCACCATTTTAGATGATTTCACTCATGATTAATAGCTTGTTAAGTTAATTGAAGTTCCCCAAAAGGAATTTTATTAATTGCTACTGTACTCAAAGAATTTTGTAAAACTTTGAGTATGTGTCACAACAAAAATAACAAGTTTTGTACTTTGGATTATATGTCTACCTATATGTTTTGATCCTATCATTTGTGCATCATCTTCCAAGCAACATATGTGATCATTTATGCTTGTTAGCTAGCTAAAGAGGCCCACAACAGTCTCAAGCCATCACTTATAGTAGGTGTGAAGCAGGTTTTAGCTACACCAACTCATCTCTTGTGGTTATCCATCATCTCCTCCAACAGTGGTATCAGAGCAAGTTCAATCAAGATGGGAGATGGTTTTCCATCCTTCATTGACAAATTGGATAGGAACAACTACTCAGCATGGTCCCTAAGGATGCAAGCATATCTTCAAGGGAGAAGCTTATATGGATACATCTCAGGAGATGAAGACATGCCAATCTTCAGGAGCAAGAATCAACCAACAAGGGAAGAGCAAGAGAAGATGACCACATGGTGTGCAAAGGGTGCTCTTGGAAGGTCATATCTACTAAACTCAATCTCTGATTTCTCGTTACCACATGTTAGAAATTGTAAAACCTCCCAAGAGACTTAGGAAGTGCTTTCATCATACTTCTCCTCCAACACAAGAGCTAGGAAGAATCAATTGTGGATGGAATTCACAACTCTCAAGAAACAACCAAAGCAAGGAGTTCCTAATTATGTAATCAAAATGAAAGACGTTGCATACCAACTTGCAAGCATTGGAGAAGAGATAGAGGAAGAGCACATTGTGAGGCAGATCACCAATGGAATTAAGGCTGATGACAAGTGGGAACCCTTCACCACAACAATGGATCTCTACATGGATATGCAAGTACCTATCTCAACACCTTGATGGGACAAATCTTCACCCATGAGACAAAGCTCAACAAAAATGGTGATAACTCAAGAGGTAACCAATCTTCTGCCCTTTATAGAAATAAGAGCAAAGCCAAGGATAAAGGTAAAAGTAAGAAACATGATGAAGAGGCTAGTACCTCTCAAGCTAATTATGCAGGAAGAGGAAGAGGTGCTAGAGGTAGGGGCAGAGGAGGCAAGCAAGGTAGGGGGAGACCCTACAACAATTCACCATGCAACATATGTGGTCTCAACAACCACACTACAGAAGAATGCTACAAAAATACAAGGAACCAAAGGGGAAGAAGCTTCCATAGAGGAAGCTATGGACAAGCTAAAGGCAGGTACAAGAATGGTGGAGGCAACTACAACCATAATTACAATCAAAGCTACAACAACAATAACTATCAAGGAGACTGTAGAGGAAGAAGGGACTTCAAAAATTATACTGGAGATCAAGAAGACTCTCTGCTCATCATAAACATGACATCCAAGGAAGGTAAAGATGATGAGCATCTTTTCTACATTGACTCAGGTTGTTCCAATCATGTGGTAGGAAATGTAGCACTATTATCTGATCTTGAAGAACCCAAAGGGAAGCATGAAGTACAAACAAGTGATGACACTAAACATTCAGTCAAGAGAAATGTATATTTATTTGGGTATGATCATAATCAAAAGGGATATAGACTTCATAATCCCACTAACAAAGCATTCATAGTTAGTAGGGATGTAGTATTTGATGAGAATAATTCTTGGCTTGAAGATGATTGCAGGAAAGGCAAATTACCATATGATTTGGAAAATGATTTTCCAACCCTAACTCAAGAAGACCAAAACCAAGCAGAAGAAATCAACTCAGAAGATGAGGAGCAGATTGATTTTAAAGCTTGGAAGTCAAGTGGCAAGTTCAAGTACAAGCAATTAGAGGATCTACCCGAGTCTTCCAATCAAGCTTTAAGGAGATCACAAAGAGAAAGTAAGAAGCCCATAAGGTATGTATATGATACATACTTAGTCACAAAGCACTCTGTGTACATCACTAAAGATTCAATGGTAGAGGATCCATCTTCATTTGAAGAGGCTAAGAAGAAGAAAGAGTGGAGAGAAGCCATGTAGGAAGAAGTGGAAGCATTGCAGGAAAATCACACTTGGGACCTAGTTCCCAAGCAGCCAGATATGAAGGTAATTGGTTCAAGGTGGATATACAAAGTGAAAAAGAACTTGGATGGTTCTATAAACAAGTATAAGGTAAGGCTAGTGGCAAAGGGATTTGCCCAGACACATGGAATAGATTATGAAGAAACATTTTCACCTGTGGTAAAGATGCCAATAATCAGGGTATCGATAAGTCTTGCTGCATCCAAAAATTGGAATTTATATCAGTTAGATGTCAAGAATGCATTTTTAAATGGTTGGATATCAGAGGAAGTGTATATGGCACAACCACCAAGTTTTGAAGATGAAGAAAAAGTAGGTTATGTATGCAGGATTAGAAAAGCACTCTATGGTCTCAAGCAAGCCCCTAGAGCTTGGAACCATAGACTTGTTACCTATTTACAGGATCAAGGATTTGTTAAGAAGAATAAATCAGAGGTCTACTTATGTGTCTATGTAGATGATATCATTATTACAGGTAATGATTCTGATGGTATCAAGCAGGTCAAGGCTCAATTGATGGAGTTCAAAATCAGTGATCTAGGGTTATTAAACTATTTCCTTGGATTAGAACTTGTGTATACAAATTTAGGTATATTCATCACACAAAGGAAGTAGATACATGATATGTTGGTAAATTTTAAGATGGAAAACACTAAGGTTGTAGGTATTCCTATGGAGATCAATCATAAGCTAAGTTCACAGGAAGGTGAACTACTTGAAGATGTTACAAGCTATCAAGAACTTGTGGGTAGTCTTAATTATGCTACTTTGACAAGAGTAGATATTGCATATGCGCTGAGTTACATTAAGTCAGCTCATGCATGTACCAAGGAAGCCACACATGGAAGCTGCAAAGAGGGTGCTTAAGTATCTAAAGGGTACAATGAATGAGGGATTGTTATATCCCTTTACTTCTGATATAGATATAAAGTTATATTCTAATGCAAATTGGGCTAGCTCCAAGGATGGCAGGAGGAGCACTTCATGGTACCTATCTTTTTTAGGTTCAAAACTCATATCTCGGTCATCCAAGAAGCAACCAACTATGGCCTTATCTTCCACAGAAGCAGAATATAGAGGTTTGGAAAATGCAACTCAGGAAGCTATGTGGCTTAAACAATTGTATGGAGATTTGGAGATACATTCTTACACTCCAATTATCTTTGGAGTGTACCATGCTAGGACTAAGCACATTGAAGTGCACTTTCATTATGTTAGGGAAAAATTACTTAGCAAGGATTTCAATTATCTTATGTATCAAATCATTTGCAATGTGCATATTTACTCACCAAAGCATTGGATGGAACAAAGATGAACATGTTCAAACTAATGATTGGGCTGCAAGAGATCAAGGAGCAAAGAAGATCAAGCATGTTAGGCTTGAGGGGGAGCTGTTGGTGCAATTAAGCCCAAGCCTACACACTTGATCACTTCACATAAGCTTGATGTATTAGCATATCATTTGGAAGGATTCACATGTACAACCTCTTGTAACTTTAAGTTATAATTACTCATTGTAAAAAGGTCAATAAACCCACGAAGAGTTAGGAGGCATATAATCTTGTATCTTTTGGTAGTTGAGTTAAGAGTGAATCAATCCTATACTTTAGGATACACTTTATTGGTAGAGATTTGAATTTGAATTCAAATCCTTGGCTCCAACAAAAGCTATAAAAGAGAACATGAAAAGCCTGTGTGCATCTCGAGATAGAGAGATCATTTTCCATGTACTTTCATTGAGAAGAGGAGCTCATCTCATAGCTCACTCTCTCCACACCCATTTAGCAATAACTTATTTCCACATTGTAATTTTACATGATTTAATCCATACATGTTCATTACTTCCTACTCTCATATCTCTGTCACACTTCATCAAAACATTGAATTTGTTTGAGCCGATTCTCACTGTATAGTGCATCATTTCACTTGATTTAAAGCATGATATATTTAGCATACTATCTACTTTAACCTTGCAAAGTTTCATTGATAATTCTTTACTCGATCGTCAGATATTAATCAAACATTGCTCACTGGTTTGTGACTGTCAAGGCCCGTAAAAGTCAGGAAGTAAGCTTGATTTGCTAAACATATTTCTTTGCATATAGTTCATCATTATAGATGATTTCACTCATGATTAATAGCTTGTTAAGTTAGTCGAAGTTCCCCAAAAGGAATTTTATTAATTGCTACTGTACTCAAAGAATTGTGCAAAACTGTGAGTAGGTGTCTCAACAAAAATAGCAAGTTTTGTACTTTGGATCATATGTCTACCTATCTGTTTTGATCCTATTATTTGTTCATCATATTCCAAGCAACATATGTGATCATTTATGCTTATTAGCTAGCTAAAGAGGCCCACAAAACTCTCCAGCCATCACTTATAACAAGTGTGAAGCAGGTTTTAGCTACACCAACTCATCTCTTGTGATTATCCATCATATCCTCCAACAATGATCACATGGTTAATGCTTGACCAATGCAAAAATAGAATGTCATTGCACAAGGATCATGCCACTATACCATAGAGAGGAAATACACAAATCCTACGACACAAGATTGTCCCTATAATAAGCAAGAAGTTAGGCAAAACTACAAACAACCATATCAGAAGTCATATATGTTGGAGTTTATTGACCTCCAAAGTATAGCAGGAAGTAGGTGGAACCCCCTAGGAACAAGTTGACCTTCTCACAAACTTCATCATAGAAAACCAGTCATGCTTGCAGAGCTTACTACTCTCTACTCACTCAAAAGTTTTTAAAACTGTTTTAACCACATATACTAGAGACCAAGAGCTTTCCAATGAACCAAAGAACACTCAATTTGGATAAATACTCAATGAGCTATGACCTCTGCAATATGCAGCTTTAATGGAGACCTTGAAACAGAGATGAACCTGAGGACATACATCACTTGCAGAGACTACTGCTCTTAACTCACAACTCCAATGAATCTGAAAATTTCCAGAATACAAATAGACTTGGAGAGCTTTCTAACAAGCTAAAGAACACATGATTTGGATACATACACAAGGAGATATGACCTTTGCAAGTTGGATGTTTAATGGAGACCTTCAGCAGGGATAAAAAACAGAGAACACACACTATTTGCAGAGAGTGTTGCTCTCAGCTCACAAATCCAATGATTATGAAAATTGGTACTATGACAGTAGACAAGAAGAGCTTTCAAATGAGCTATCAAACATGTAATTTGGATATATAATGAGGGAGATACAAGCTCTGCAAGCTCTGCATACAAAAACTAGAGTAGCATAGAGATACTCTCTTGGACATCCCACAAGATCACGACTTTTCTCCTCTTTTTATAGCATGGGAAACTAATCTAAAACCTTCCTAATACATCTAAATTCGTAGTAGACACTTGGATGGAGGTATTACATGACTCAAGTGCTCAAATAAGCAAAGTATTGATGGACTTTGAGAACTAGCCACATCGACCTTCCACTAGGACACCACTGAAGCTCCCTTGTGACTCACTAATTTGACTCACCATGTTCTAGAACTCACGTGGTATTTTTGCTAGATTTTATGAATAATATGAGCCTTCTTGAAGTATTTGAAGACTTCCCAAAGGTATTTACATAATTTGAAACTTGTACCCTACATAAAACAAATGTTCGCAACATTCTCCCCCTCAAGTTTCAAAGGGTATTTCCTTCATGCCAAGAATATAGTTGAATCTTTGAAGCTTTGGTCCATCCAAGGATTTGGTGAAGATATCTGCAACTTGATCCTTTGTTCCAACAAAAGAAACCTGCACTTCATTGTTCATGGCCTTCTCTCGAACATAATGATAGTGAACCTCTATATGCTTTGTTCTAGCATGAAAAATAGGATTTGAGGTCATATGAATGCTGCTCAAGTTATCCCCATATATCAGTGGTACATCAACCTGCACATTCAAGTCATGAAACAACTTTTTAAACCACATAACCTCAGTAGTAGCCAATGCTAAACCTCTATACTCAGCCTCTGTAGAAGATAAAGCAACTGTAGGCTGTTTCTTTGAACTCCATGTTAATGTCTTGTTTCCTGCTATTACCACATATCCACTTGTGGATCTTCTGTCATCTTTGCTTCCAGCCCAATCTGCATCACTAAAGACTTTAAGAGTTAGATCAACATCATGACTATAAAATAATCCTTCGTTCATGGTACCTTTCAAATACCTAAGCACTCTTTTCGCTGCATGCATATGAGGTACTCTAGGTTCATGCATAAACTGTGACAATACTCCCACTGCATAACATATATCAGGTCTAGTTTTTGTTGCATAAATCAAAGATCCTACCATGGATCTATATACATTCATATCATGCAACTCATCACCTTCCTTTGCACTCAGCTTTACATTACATTCCATTGGAGTAGAAACAAATTTACATTCCTACATACCAAACCTTTTCAGCATATCACATATATACTTTCTTTGTATCAACCACATACCTTCATCGCTATACACAATTTCAATCCCAAGAAAGTATCTGAGCAAACCAAGATCTGAAATTTTAAATTCCTTTCCCAAATTACCTTTTATCTCATCAATTGCTTTTGCATCATTCCCTGTAATCAACAAGTCATCCACATAAATGCATACATAGACACACATGCCATCTACATGTTTTACATAAAGTGAAGGATCAGCATGACTCGCTGTGTATCCTTGCAGCATAAGATACTTTACCAACCTTGCATTCCATGCCCTTGGTGCCTGCTTAAGACCATACAATGCCTTCTTTAACCTGCATACATGATTAGGATATTTTGCATCCACATAACCATCTAGTTGTGACATATACACTTCTTCATTTAACTCACCATTAAGAAAGGCATTCTTTATATCGAGTTGATATATATTCCACCTTTTACTTGCAGCTAAAGCCAACAAAGTTCTCACCGTTGCCATATTTGCTACTGGACTAAATGTTTCCTCATAGTCCACACCTTGAGTTTGATTATATCCTTTTGCTACAAGTCTAGCCTTATATCTAGACACACTACCATCACTATTTCTTTTAATCTTAAAAACCCACTTGCAACCAATTACCTTTTGCTTTGGTGTACTTGGAACTAAATTCCAAGTCTTGTTATCCTGAAGTGCTTCCATTTCTTCTCTTATTGCTTTCTCCCACTTTTCATCTCCTTTGGCCTCATCATAACATGTGGGTTCATTTTCCTGCTCAACTTTTGTCATAAAAGCATAATGAGTATTCATGAAAGATTCATAAGTATACCTTTGAGGTTGCTTACTTACTCTTGAAGTTCTTCTTACCTCCAATGTAGATGCTCTTCCTTTCTTATTAGGAACCTTTGATGATTCTCCATACTCACATACATCACTAATTTCCTCTCCTTCATCATTAACTTCAACAAGTTTGAGTTTACCTTTACTTTTAACACTTGGAGGTGACTCTTGCCTTAATCTTCCATTGAAAGGTGATCCTCTTTCTTCATCTAGACCACTCCTTTCATCATTTAAACTTCCTGATGGCTGAACTATGCATTCATCTCCTTCAACCACACCTTCTTCATTTTCATCCATGACCTGCAAACAATTCTTATTTGCATACCATGAAAGTGATTCATCAAAGTTTACATCTCTTGACACAACAACCTTATTGGTATGAGGATTATAGCATCTATATCCTCTTTGAGTATCTGCATAACCAATAAATATACATTTTTCTGATTTTGCATCAAGTTTAGATCTCACCTCATTAGGTACATGTACATAACATACACAACCAAATACTTTCAAATGACTTACACTTGGTTTCCTTCCATGCCATACCTCATATGGTGTCAAATGATGAACTCCAGCAGTCGGAACTCTATTCATAATGTAAACACTTGTGCTAACAGCTTCAGCCCAAAAATAATTAGGCAAACACATATCATTAAGCATACTTCTAGATGCTTCTGCTATGATTCTGTTTCTTCTTTCTGCGACTCCATTTTGTTGTGGAGTATACCTGCATGTAACTTCTCTTTTGATACCTTCATCATACAAAAAATCAGTAAAAACTTGAGAGAAATACTCTCCCCCTCCATCAGACCTTAGCTTCTTAATATACCTTCCTGTTTGCTTTTCGACATATGATTTGAACTTCTTGAAACAATCAAAGACCTCACTCTTATGTTTAATGAAATACACAAATGTCATTCTACTATGATCGTCAATGAATGAAACATAGTACTTATTACCAACCAAGGATGCCTCTTTAGTAGGTCCCCACACATCTGTGTGTATGAGATCTAGCAAACCATCACTTACATAGCTTGAATGCTTGAAAGGTTGTCTACTCTGCTTACCCATTTGACATGCTTCACAAAGATGCACCATATGTTGCTTAGTAAGATCAGGTAATCCTTCAACAATCCTCTTCTTTGATAGCTCCTTTAACCTGTGTACATTCATGTGTCCAATCCTTTTGTGCCATAGATCAAGCTCTGCTATTCGATGCATACCATAAGAGAAATAGTTTGTATGATTTGGGTTTACCTTGAATGTAAACAATCTACCTTGTTTTTGACCTCTAGCAATTAACCTCCTTTGCTTTGGATCCTCAATGAAGCAACCTGCATGATTAAATCTCACTTGTAGACCTTTTTCTACCATTTGACCAACCGACATCAAATTCTTAGTGATCGTTGGCACATAAAGTACATCCTTCAAGCAATTTTTCTTGCTCTTATCCTGCATAACAACATCTCCAACCTGCATAATCTTATGTGTTGTATCATCTCCTGTTTCAACATGACCTTTACATGACGGATTATGCATATTAGAAAACCATGAAGCATCATGAGACATGTGATTAGAACAACCACTATCTACATACCATACATCACTATTGGAATTCATCTTAGTTTCTACATTCATCATAAGAAGAGAATCATAATCATCACTTTTACCTTCAACTGCATAATTTCCTTGTTGTTTACCTCTTCTTGAATAGCCTCCTCTTCGATTACCACCTTGATTATTTTCATTTTGATAACAATCTTTGGCATAGTGTCCATACCTTCCACATATATAGCAATTGTTCTTATTATCTTCACTCCTTTGTCTTTGGTTGTAGTTGTAGTAGCCTCTCGTACCTCTAGCGCTTGATCTTCCTCTTCCTCTTGTGTTGAAGAAGCCACTTGAAGTCCTTTGATCATCGATCCTTCTTCCTCGACCTCTATTTGAACCTCTTCCACCTCTTGATGATCCTACATAAAGAGCTTGTCCTTGAGATCCTTTTTGATTTGAAGTAGAACCATTTAGATTCATCTCCTCCGTGACCATGAGGGCAATAAGTTGATCAAAATCTGGTAATTCTCCTCTGACATAAACTGAAGTAATGAAGGGTTTCCATCTCTCATCATCTTTGAGTCCGTTGAGAGTATGTGCAACCAAGTCGTCGTCCTCCACATGAGCTTGAATTGATCCTAGTTGATCTGCAATCTCTTTAACTTTCAATATGTAATCATTGACCGATGTCCTTGTATCTTTCTTTATGTTATTCAACTCATTTTTGAGTTGAATCTTCCTTGCTCTTGTACCTGTAGCATACAACCTTTCCAATGCAAGCCAAACATCTCTACTTGTGTCTAGATCTTGTATGTGTCCTACCATTGAATCTTGAATATTTTGTGATAAAATGAATATAACCCTTTTGTCTCTCTCATTCCAAAGTCTAAACTCCCTCAATTGTTGCTGATTTGGGTCCTCTGGCAATATGGGTTTGATATCTGTGCCGTCAATCAAACCATACAAGCCTCTACCTTGCAAGTATGCTGTGATTCTAAACTTCCATGCCTGATAATTGGTCTTATCAAGCTTCTCTATTTGTGCATGTTGGTCTCCCATAATACAAATGCTAAGCTTCCTCCTTTAAGCCTTCTTTCCAATGTGTGTGATGAGAAGAAATATAATATGTACCTTGTAAATGAGGTATGTGCACCTTTCTTTGCTTGGATGTTGCTTCAGATGCCTCCTTGCAATCTTCTTCTACCTTTGTGTAGTGTTGATGATGAACTGCTTCTTTGATAGCTTCAAATTCTTCGTCAAGGTATGATAACCTTCTCCAAGCCTCCAAGTACTTGCTCTGATACCAATGTTGGAGTTTATTGACCTCCAAAGTATAGCAGGAAGTAGGTGGAACCCCTTAGGAACAAGTTGACCTTCTCACAAACTTCATCATAGAAAACCAGTCATGCTTGCAGAGCTTACTACTCTCTACTCACTCAAAAGTTTTTAAAACTGTTTTAACCACATATACTAGAGACCAAGAGCTTTCCAATGAACCAAAGAACACTCAATTTGGATAAATACTCAATGAGCTATGACCTCTGCAATATGCAGCTTTAATGGAGACCTTGAAACAGAGATGAACCTGAGGACATACATCACTTGCAGAGACTACTGCTCTTAACTCACAACTCCAATGAATCTGAAAATTTCCAGAATACAAATAGACTTGGAGAGCTTTCTAACAAGCTAAAGAACACATGATTTGGATACATACACAAGGAGATAGGACCTCTGCAAGTTGGATGTTTAATGGAGACCTTCAGCAGGGATAAAAAACAGAGAACACACACTATTTGCAGAGAGTGTTGCTCTCAGCTCACAAATCCAATGATTATGAAAATTGGTACTATGACAGTAGACAAGAAGAGCTTTCAAATGAGCTATGAAACATGTAATTTGGATATATAATGAGGGAGATACAAGCTCTGCAAGCTCTGCATACAAAAACTAGAGTAGCATAGAGATACTCTCTTGGACATCCCACAAGATCACGACTTTTCTCCTCTTTTTATAGCATGGGAAACTAATCTAAAACCTTCCTAATACATCTAAATTCGTGGTAGACACTTGGATGGAGGTATTACATGACTCAAGTGCTCAAATAAGCAAAGTATTGATGGACTTTGAGAACTAGCCACATCGACCTTCCACTAGGACACCATTGAAGCTCCCTTGTGACTCACTAATTTGACTCACCATGTTCTAGAACTCACGTGGTATTTTTGCTAAATTTTATGAATAATATGAGCCTTCTTGAAGTATTTGAAGACTTCCCAAAGGTATTTACATAATTTGAAACTTGTACCCTACATAAAACAAATGGTCGCAACAATATAGATATTAGAAGCAATATCAATAGCAACCCTACAATAGGCCATAAGAAAATTACCAGCCACAACATCATGCACAACCTAGACCACAATCAATAGTGGGACAACAACCACCACTCGATGTTAATGTAAAATGAGTTAAGTATTTGCAATAGAAGACCAAAGCATGCATGTCAAAGCTTTACTTCTGATATAGCATGAGAATCATGTATTGCACATGTGAATCATTTATAAATTTTTCATAGTCAATGAGCTTATACAACCCAGGACATTAAATTCTAGAAGCAATAATGACATCACCATTTGATAGATCATGAATTGTATATAGGATAAGAGGAGTTGTTGGTGCATGTGACAGTATTTCATGTAGGGGTAGACTTAAGCGAAGTGAAGAAAATGCACTGCGAGGTAATATGTTTGGTTGCCCCACTATCAAAGTACCAAACATCTAAGTCTACTACAAACATACACTGTTCATGAGAAGATGGGTCATAACTGCAAATAGTAGTAATTGCCCATTGTTCATTTGGCACAAGATTAGTAGACTCTATTTTGGGTGTAGAGGCCTCTGCAACAACCATTCCAACCTCTTTCTTCTTTGCCACTTTTGCAGCGAATTTTGGATAACTCTTTATGACATGATCATTTCCTTTACAGTATTTGCAAAACAATTTTTGCTATTTTATTTTCTTCTCGTCTTTGTCATCCTTCTTTGATTGTGAAAAATTAGCAGATTTGTACTCACTAGTACATGAGCTCCCTTTACCTTTGCCCTTCTGACTAGCCAAGAAAGATTCATCTGCAACACGCATAATGGACCTATTTTTCCTAGACCAATCTTCCTACAATAGAACAAAGACTAAATCCTCAAATGTTAACACATTTGGATTGCCTTTCATCATCAATTGAAGAGTAGAAGCAAAACTCTAATATGAATCTGGAACACCATTCAGAACAGTCTACACAAGTGAGCTGTCAGGCAAGAGTTCATCAACAAAAATCAATTGCTCCTTCAAATCTTTGATCTTTGTCAAAAACTTATCCATGGAATCTTCTTTATTCATGTGCTCACTCTCTAACTGTTTTCAGAGGTAAGCAACAGGAGCCTCATTCCTTGTCTGGTATAAAGTGGTAAGTGTATCCCAAGCATTTTTTGCTATTTTGCAAGAGCAAATGTGAGGAATAATGACATGTTTGATAGACAAGGCTATTGATGTATAGGCTTGAGCATCTCTACCATCCCAATGAAGTTTCTCTATAATAGGTGCAACAAGAATTGTAGTATGAACGCGAGTTTGAAGAATATCACCATCTTCAATGCCATCTGCATCACCTTCAGTAATTATGTTTACAGGTGTAATAAGATGTTTTTCAACACCCTACACAATACTCCAGAGTCCTTTTGCAACCAATACATGATGCATCATATAAGCCCATAATGGATAATTGGTACCATCCAACTTATTATCAACAACCAACATACGGAATACATCACTAATTTCAGCCATGTCAATACCCTAATGCAACAAAATGATTGTATCTCAAAAATTTGAATAGAACTACTGTATGGCGTTTTCCTAAACTTGTAGGAGACTTCAAGACGCTTATATTGACAAACCAAAACTTGTATATATCTGTTGAGAGCAGTATGGGCACCCAAGGACTGAGGAGACAAGGAAGCCAGCAGAGAGAGTCAGAGCAAGGCGAAGGATTAAGTAGACAAAGCAGTCGACGCAGATCTGGCAGATAGGCCTTCAAAATTTTCCAAAAACAACATCTTTATAATAGTGATTTTTATCACTAACCATCATTGTAAATATCATTTCATATTTTTGTAGCTCCATTTTGTGCAAGCCAAGGAGTCCTTGAGCTTGAGGAGCTTTAGAAGTACCTACCTGTCAGTTTTCACATTTTTTAGACTTTGTTTGAACCTCCAATTAGGGTAGAGAACCTAATTTTTAACTAGGCCGGACACTAGGTCTGGACAAGGCCTAAACCTAGTCAAAAACTATAAAAAGAGCTAGAGAGCTCATTTTTGAGGTTAGATTGTAATAGATTTGAACTTGTAAGAGCTTTTTGGAAGTAATCTAAGAACTCCATTGCTTCTCACTCTTTGTCTTACTGTGTGTGCACGTGTGCGTGTATGTGTGTGCACGTTGGTGTGCTTCTCACTCACGCACTTGTGCCTTCACTTGCTCGAGGTCTTCATACCATCCTCATGTCTTCCCGGATTGACATTAAAGGAGGTGCTACTCATCACTGAGCTACACCAAATTTTGGCGCCGTTGCCGGGGATCGAGCTTTGAGGACGAGCGTGTGATGGTAAGACGTAGATTTGGGACGTTGGCGTTGTAGGTAATTTCTTCACTTTTCTTATTTTTCTTTTCCTCACCTCATCACCATCATCACCATCATCATCATCACCATCTCCCACCTCCATCTCCATCATCACAAAAAATTTTCAGTTTTTGATCATATCACCTTCCCCACCTCATTTCCCTCATTCCACTTGTGAGAGAGAGCGAGAGAGCGATATTGTGTGGATTGTTTTTGCATGTTTGTTGAGTTTCTTGCAGGTTCCAGCAGCATCATCCCCTCCAGCACGTTGCGCAGGTACGGAAATGTGCAGAACTGTCTCGCAGTCGCCAGCTTCTGTCGATTGCGATTGACAGAAACTTTCATCTTTTGGTAAAACTGAGTGCACCACAGTATTCTAGAGGCCTTGCACAGCACAGATCCACAAAAATTTTTGAAAAAATTGCAAAATTTCAGTCCATCACGATTGATAGCCAGTCCATCGCGATTGACACTGTCCATCGCGACGGACAGCCTGTCAATCGCGACTGACAGACCCCGACGGACACCAGTCCATCGCGACGGATCCAGTCCATCGCGATGGACACCAGTCAATCGCGACGGACACCAGTCAATCGCGACGGACACCAGTCCATCGCGACGGACAGCCATCAATCGCGACAGACACCTGTCCATCGCGACGGACAACCATCAATCGCGACAGACACCTGTCCATCGCGACGGACACCAGTCCATCGCGATTGACAGCCCAGTCGATCGCGATTGACAGCCAATTTCGGCCAATTTTTTAGGGTTTTGAATTTGAAGAGCTTGGCTAATTTTTGGGCTTGAACATCTCACTCTAGAGCACATAAGGAGGCTATAGGTAGAAAACCCGAGGAAAACCTGTTGCCCTGTTGGCCTGTTTGAACCCTGTTTTAATCCCTGAAGCCTGAACTGACATAACTTTCTCATACGAAATCCGTTTGCGGTGATTCTTGTTTTGTTGGAAAGCTCGTGGGGAGTACAACCAAAACTTCCACTGGTTATGTGAAAATTAATATCAGGATTATTAGATAGGGTTTTTTGAAGTTGACCATACCCCGAGGTAGGAAAACTGAAGGATCCTTGGGATTGTTTTCCATAAAAGCAAAGGATAATTTGGTCTGTGAGTTACATGCATGAAAGTGGTATATGGTGTCATTTGAATCTAAGTCTTGAGCTAACCGTGGGACTTTTACAGGTCCAGTAAGAGCACTTGAGGGCATTCTAAGCCAGAGTAAGTGCAAGCTTGGGAACACGCGTCCTGGGCACACCACAACACAAGGAAAGAAACTCAAGGTTGGAAATCCTCAACACCCTCTATCAATTCCTAGCTTAGGCTAAGAACGACTAGTGCTAGGAGTAAGTCAGGGCAACGATAGGCATCAATCAAGTTGAAGACTACCTATGCACTCAAGTTCAAGATTAAACATAATTTCTTCGTGATTCGGTAACCTTAAAGGAAAGAATCTAACATGGAACGATCAACTTACAGTGCAAAAATTAACTCAAATATTCCTGACGACGTGATTTCTGACAAGAGCATAAACACGGTAACCGCTAAAAAGAATCAAGTGACTGATACAAAAGAACTCAGCAACGAGGTTGTACTTGGGTAAATTTGGGCTATTCAATTAGGCTTATGAACCTTAGATCAGGGCGACATCTAAGGAGAGATAGACAAAGTCTTAGGTCTTCAGAGGCTAGTGTCAACCACACTGCTAGGTCTTGGGCTCAGCAGTTGAGCCACCACTCATACTACCCTAGCTCTGAGACTAGTGAATCAGAGATGTCTCAAGGCATGGACAGACCTACGGGAAGTTCAGGAGTGCCATACTTGCACAGGGTAGAAGGCCCGTACAAGACGCAGCTGGAATACCTTAGGACCAACCGATTAGGTGCTAGCATCTATGAGGACGGCCTAGGAAGATCCGTGGTCCAAATCAAAAACCCAGACCAATCTATTGGACTAGAGCACCCGACTTTCAAGTTTGAAAACGGAGCATACTTGGACAAAGAAGGAACCATATACGTAGTCACCAGTCACCCAGATAGGACAGACGAATTTGGGAATGTGATCTCAAAAGCGGATTTAGTTGACCTAGAGCAAGGAAACATGGGCGAAGAACCTAGGACCCCTCGAGGGAAATCTGTTCTTACGAGAATTCTCACTCCTGAGTGGATTCCCCAAGACAACAAGAGCATAGATCTGCTTTTGAACCGAGAGATTGATGAAGCCTTTTGGAGGTATAAATATGATCGACCAAATGATATAGGAACAATCATGATCTATGAGTTTAAAGATCCAGATAGCCCAGGCAGAGTGACCTACCTAGATCACGCTTCAGAGAAGATCTTTGTGGTTACAGAACATGATAGACATGCTTACACTTGGAAGGGTGAATTCGTTTTCCCCCAACCAAGATCGAATGTGTCCCATGGTCACCCTGGAGCTAGAACATCCCAAGCTCATGGAATTCACAGAGACAGAAGTAGAGATAGGCCAGAAGTAAGCTTTGCCAACCTAGGGGGCAGAGAAAGAACGAGGACGGAAACAAATAGAGTAGAACCTGAGTGTCATAGAGCCCCAGGGAACCGAAGAAATGCCGATGATTTTCCTTTGCCAAGACCAAGAGAGCACACGAGGACCCTGAGACCTACCCAGCTAGTTAAGTCCATGAAAAACTACTTCGATGGCACTGGAGATCCCTACGATCATGTGGCTGAGTTCAGGCAAGTCTTGAGAGCTGAACAAGTGGAGGATCTATTCATGCAGTACAATGCCTTTGGTCTAACCCTTAGGAACACTGCCCTGACATGGTTTCAGCCACTAAACGAGAGGCAGTTCAGGAGCATAGACCAACTTCTAGAGGCATTCATTATCGAATTCTCTAAAAGTGGCATAAGACATAACACCTCCTCGCTGATTCACAGCTTCAAGCAAACCCCTCAAGAAACTGTGAGACTTGCTGGAAGAAGATTTCGGCAATACTTAGAGAGATGCCCTGTCCCTGAGTTACCCACGCCAGCTAAACAAGTGGCTTTGTTCTTGGATGGATTGCTAAGTACCAAATTGAGATCTTATGTGTACTTGAAGGACCCTAGGACCATAGAAGAGTGTGTACGCATTTGCATTGACATCGAGGATAACTTAGGGGAAGAACTAGAGCTTTCCAAAATATACAAAGATTCAGATAGTGCCTCTAGCCTCTCTTCCACGCAATCCACATCAATTGAGGAACTTGCAGAGAAAGTAGCTCAGAAATTAGGTGTCACTAGCAAACAGATCCCAAGGTTTTCCCAGTGAAGAGGTGCTATACTTGCGGTGGCGACCATATGGCGAACGTCTGTCCCATTATGGCTCAACCCCAAGTAAACCCTAGTAGCCAGTACTGCACTATAGAACAAAAATACACAAATCACTGAGCACAAGACTGCCCATACAATAAGCAAGCGGTTAGGCAAACCTACCCTCAGCCCTACCCCCAACAAGGCAGATATCAGGGTCAATACCCATATCAACAGTATACTAGGCCTCAGCAAAATTACCAACAGCAATATCAGGCCCAACTGAGACCCCAGCCAGTGCTAGCACAACAACCACCTGCTCCTACTAATGTGATTCTGGTAAAGTATGCAGCTGCAGAAGAAAATTTGAATAGAGCCATAGTCCCAGTGACTCCATTGCTTTCAGAAAGTGACCCGAGTGACCATAACTTTGATTCTACACATATTGATAGTCCTCAGGCTTACTACATGCAGTCCCCCGAACATGGTGAGTCCTACTATAGTGAAGAGCCAAATGAACCTAGTTGGGAGTCAGATTACACAAACGTCATGTATGCAAACCCTAACCCTAGACCTCAACCTAGGCAAGTAAGACCCCCATTCCCTAGAGGACCATGCTACCGATGTCAGGGAGATCATCTCATTCGTGACTGTCCCTTGCCTCCACCTACACAACCCCAGTCAGTAACGATCCAGGGCTATTGCCAGGAGTGTGGAAAGGAGCATCTCTTACGAGATTGTCCAAAGAATCCCAGTAATATGCCAAAAATCACTCCCATTAACGTCATTGGGTTAGTAGTAGACTCTATAGGAAGTGTGACTTCCACTGCACCCGTACATGTAGTCACTAGAGCTCAAGTAGTGCAGCAAAACCAAGGGGCAAGCCAGGAAAAGGGCCTAGAGGCTAGTGAAACTGAGAGCATAACCAAGAAAAGGACTAGAGCTTGGCAAGATAGTCGCGAAAGAATGAAAAGACAATGGGCAAAAAAGATGAGTGAACTTGAGGAAAGCCTCAGAGAAACAAAGGCCAGGATAACTGAACTCACATCTCAAACTCCCTCTCACACTACCCCACCACCACCATTCCCATCTCCATCCGACCCGCCACCTTCCAACCCATCTCACACAATTCCACCACCTCCAAGAGTAGGATCAGTCCTAGCAGATGCCACTCCCGAGGACCTTAATATGATGCTTAAAGCCTATCAGGCCAGAATCCAACAAGGGCCAAACGTAACTGATCATGAAAAGTGTTACCCTAGAGCAGAACTAGAGCTAGAACGAACCAAAATTTGTGCTAAGATGGTGGAATTGGCTCAGACCATGTTTGAAGCCAGTCGCCTATTTAACATCTCTAGTTCAGCTAAGACACAGTTACACTTTGATGGACTGTTAGAAAGAATAGAGAAGCTAATTGCACAATCAGAAAAGGAACCCGCCTCTCAACACAAGAACAAGGCAAGTGAAAGGGCAGGTCTTCCTGCCCAGGAAGCCTATGTGCCTGAAGCCTATGTGCCTAACTCTACGGAGCCAGACACATCATCTTCTATGAATCGGTTCACACCAGAATTCCTACGCGAGATTCAAGAAGACAAATGGGCTAAAGAAAGTGAAGTCCCTCCTCCTATTGAACTTGTGGATGACGCACATGACCAATTCCCACAAGACATCCCATCCATTTATGAGGAGCAGGAGAGCACCCAATCTCAGGAAAGATTAGACTTTGAGTCTAACTCTCTACAAGAATTACCCCACTTCACAGGCCCATGGGAAGCTAAGTCTACTTGTATGAGAGCACCCACAGTCATGGTACGAAATGAGGACTCAGTCATACCTAGGAACACAGAGGTAGTGAAAAACACTAAAGTACAATGCAAGCTCACTTTAGAAGAGCTACTCAAAGTAAGGCTAGAGCTATGGAAACATGTAGCCAAACAAGTACCAGCGATAGTGAAACCTCATTCCCAGGTAGGATCCCAGAGAACAGTGCCAGAAATACCATTGGACAAGATAGGAGATATGAGTGAAGGTGAAGAGGGAAACACTTATCTTCCCATTACACATCAAGGATACACAACCAAGGCGATTCTCGACTCAGGTGCAAGAGTTGCAATTGCTACCACTTCCCTATGGAAGCGTTGGGGCAAGCCAGCACTCAAGCCCACGAGGATGAAATTGCAGATGGCTGATGGTCACATAGAAAGACCCTTAGGCCTGCTAGAAGGAATAACTCTCACCACATGTGGTGTTGAGTTCGAGCATACGTTTGCTATATGTGACTTTAGCAAAAATCATGCCTATGAGATGATTTTGGGAAGACCGTTTATGCGACAGTTGCAAGTGGTACAGGATTGGGGAACCAACTCCTTGTATTTGCAACACCTAGGTGTCACGACCAAATTGAATCTCAAAGATTACTCTCATAGAGATGTCCCTCCTATCCAATGGAATCCCATCCATAAAGCTAAAGATGATACAGAATCTGTGCATTCCATAGGATCAGGATCCTCATGGATGCATGAAGATACCCAATTGTGGATGTGCAAAGTAGCAGTAGAAGAAGAGAAGAGAGAGAAAGCCAGAGAGGTAGGTGCAAAAGAAACACATAGATCAATTCAAGACCCAGCCTATGCACCTATAGTCTTTCCTGACGAAGAATTTGAACCCCACGGCTGGGCAGAAATCCTAGCAACAATGGATGTAGCCATCAATGAAGAACAATGGACACCTCACTGTGATGAAGCTGGCTATGACATTTTAGTCTTCTCCATAGAGCCAATCATGGGAGAGGCAGTGTTAGAAGAGTGCGAACCTAGCCCTGATGCATTTGAGGACGCAAGTGACTCCGATCTAGAGTCAATCATCATGGACCCACCTTTTGCATCAGATGAAGAATACTTCTATGAAGTAGAATTTCAACCCCAGAGGTATGGAGAGCTTACAAATGATGTAAGGCTAGCCACACATGTGACCCCGAGGGAAGAAGGAAAGAAAAGAAAGAAGAGAGAAGTCACAGCAGAAGAGGAAGAATCTTTGTTTGAGGTCCCAGAAAATTTTAAGAACTATGAGATAGATGACAGGAGAGTCATGATCAGAATGCCTAAACGAGAGGCACAATCAGGAGAGGCCTATGATAACAAAGAAACCACCAAGAAAATAGTAGTGGCCCTAGAAGAAGGAGAGGAGAGATGCACGTACATAGGCCATGACCTAACAGAGGAAGAAGAGCATGCGTTAATAGCCTTGCTAAGAGAATACAGAGATGTATTCGCTTGGAGTTACAAGGATTTGAAAGGTGTTGACCCAGACATATGCTCACACACCATCCCCATGACCTCAGATGCCAAACCCTCTAAACAAAAGCCATATACATATAATGATAATTATGCTGCTAAGATCAAAGAGGAGATAGATAGACTGGTTGAAGCTGGATTCATCTATGAAATTGAGCACACTGAGTGGGTATCCCCCATCGTAGTGGTGCCCAAGAAAAATGGAAAGCTGCGTGTATGCATTAACTTAAAGAAGGTCAATGCAGCCACAATTAGAGATAACTATCCGCTTCCGATCACAGAGCATCTCTTAGAAAGAGTAGCAGGCAAGGAAGTGTACAGCTTCCTGGATGGATTTTCGGGCTACAATCAAGTAGCCATAGCTCCAGAAGATCAGCATAAGACGGCATTTGCCACTGAATGGGGCATTTTTGCCTTTAGAGTAATGCCATTTGGGCTTACCCATGCACCAGCAACCTTCCAGAGGCTAATGTGCCATGTATTTAAAGAGTTCCTAAGGAAGAACTTAGAAGTCTATGTTGATGATCTTTGTGCTCATTCCAACATCAGACAAACCCATATTCTTGAACTCAGACAAATCTTTGACAAATGTAGAGAATATCAAGTCTGCCTAAACCCAGAAAAGTGCGTTTTTATGGTCAGGCAAGGCAAGATTCTAGGGCACATAGTGTCAAAGAATGGCATATCCACTGATGAAGAAAAAGTGAGAGCTATAGCCGAGTTACCTAGGCCTAAGAATGTCAAGGAAGTACAAGCTTTCATGGGGCATTGTGGTTATTACCGACGGTTTATACACATGTATGCCATCATAGCAAAGCCTCTGTATGGACTTTTGACTAACTTTGAGTGGACTGACGAATGTGAGAATTCCTTCCAAGAGCTTAAACGAAGATTGTGTTCAGCACCAATCTTGACCACACCAGATTGGAACAAGCCATTCCATGTTCATGTGGATGCTTCCAATTATGCTATTGGGTGTGTAACTCGCGCAACCTACTGGTGAATGTAATATGGATCTTCCAATTGCCTATGCTAGTAGACAATTGAATGCAGCTGAACGAAATTATACAACCACCGAACGAGAAGGATTAGGCATGGTATATGCAGTTAAAAAGTTTAGACATTATTTGCTTGCAAATAAGTTTAAATTTTTTACTGACCATCAGGGACTGCTATATCTCGTGAACAAGCCATGCAATACAGGTAGATTAGTAAGATGGTTTCTCTTACTAATGGAATACGACTTCGAGGTTGTGGTAAGGAAAGAGAAAACTCACTTGAGAGCAGACCATCTCTCTAGGCTCACATCTGGAGAAGCCCCACAAGGAGTGTCAGATGACCTTCCTGATGCTTACTTGTTTAATTTGGAAGTGGTGCCGCAGTGGGCTAAGTCATTAGTGCTAGTATTGACATACGGGCCTAACCACCCAGTAATAAACACACAGGATAAAGAGGTAGTAAAAGCCCAAAAGTATCACATCATGGCAGGTAGTATGTACAAGCACACAGATCAAGGGATCTTGGCTTGTTGTGTGGAAGAGGATGAGTACGCTAAATGGTTGCAATTAGCACATGTAGGTGCATTAGAGCAACACTACTCAAAACAACGAACCCTACAGACACTAAGGAGACTCGGAGTGCATTGGCCAACGATGGAAGCTGATGTCCAGAAGTTGTGCAAAGAATGCCCAATCTGCTGCACTAAACCACCTGTGGAACATGCCACTCTTTATCAAGTGTCCATAGTGCCAGATTGGAGTGAACCACTAGTATCCTTCCTGAGGACGAAAACATTCCCTCCAAACATGACTCTGGTTAGGAAAAGAAGTCTAGAACAAGAAGCCCTAGAGTACTCACTCATTGGTGATACTCTCTACAAGCGTGGTAAGGATGGTTACCTGAGACTATGTGTCCATGAAAGTGAATATCTCAAGATCTTGGAAATTGCTCACCAAGGTGTAGCAGGAGGACACTTTGGACCAGATCGGGTGATCAAGGCAATACTATTTGCGGGCTTCTGGTGGCCGACACTTCACATGGATGCACATACCTATGTGAAACGATGTGATGTCTGTCAGAGAACTCAGTATCCTATACGCAAAGATGAGATGCCACTGAAACCCATGATGGGTGGACGAGCATTCTCTAAGTGGGGAATAGACTTTTTAGGTCCTATTAATCCCCCAGCTAAGGGTTCTCATGCTGAGTATATCATTGTTGCCACGGATTATCTAACCAAGTGGGTAGAGGTAAAAGCCACAACGAAGAACGATGCTCAAACAACAGCTAAGTTTTTATTTGAGAATGTGTTCACTAGATACGGGCTACCTATAGAGCTAGTTAGTGAACTTCTTGAATGAAGTTATTGAAAATCTGCTCCAAGAATTCTTGGTAGTACATAAGAAGTCTGCCCCCTATCACCCTCAAGCAAATGGCCAGGCTGAGAGCACCAATAAGATCTTATGCAATGTACTGACGAAATTAGTGAACAATAAACGCTCTGATTGGGACAAACAACTACACCATGCTGTTTGGGCATATCGAGTGGCCTACAAAACGGTACTCCAGGCCACCCCCTTTCAAATGGTATTTGGCCAAAATGCAGTGCTACCGCTGGATTTCTTAATACCTACATTGAAAGTAGCACAGGAGCATGAATGGACGGGTCATGAACTCTCCTCTAGACTTTTTGACCTTGAACGATTAGGAGAAACAAGACTGAGAGCGGCTGTAGGGATATATGCAGCTAAGAAACGACAGAAGGCCTACTTTGATGCCCACGTTAAGGATAAAGGTTTGAAGGCAGGTGACCTAGTACTAGTATACACTTTGAAACAACATGCGAGAAAACCAGAGAAAAGAGGTTACGGACCTATGATCATAAATAGGATCTCAACCAGTGGAGCAGTTCAACTCGCTACACTGGAAGGTGATGTTCTCCCAAGTTACATAAGCGGATGTAGAGTCAAGTTATATCAAGAACCTCTGACGGAAGAGATGCTAAGTCGACTCAACACTGCTAAGAAACGCAAAGAAGAAGAAAAGCGAATTCGAGAAGAAGCTCAAGCAGAAGCTTTAGAGCGCATACGGAGAATGAAATTAAGAAGACAAGGCAGAGAGCAACCTAGGCCAGATGCATATGCAGATCAAGGATATCATGTGGCTATGTGTAAAGTTTCAGGTATCAGCTCTCATAGGATAATTGATCGACGTCCTTTTATAACCTTAGATATAGGACAAGGAAAGGGTGCAAGGACTGTAAGAGCTTTGATTGACTTAGGTGCAGCCACTAGTACTGTTAAATTGTCTTACTGTCAAGAGTTGAAATTAACTGTCAATCCTATAGAAGCATATCTCATAGGATTGGGAGGTGTGGAAACCCCTTGCATGGGCGAGGTGGAACTTCCCCTCTATATTCAAGACGAAGCAATGACAGTCAAAGTACTAGTGTGTCAAGATGAGGACCTCACTGAGCCTCTTGTCTTGGGTCAGGACTGGATCTATGATCATGCGGTCAACCTAAACCTAAGAAGTGGACTTCTTCAGGTATGGGTAAATCATAGTCAAATTACAGTTGAATTGGAAAATGAGGCACTCAAGGAACTAGGTAAGGCACGAACTCCTGGTCCTTCCAGGGGTGCACAGGAAGTTGACAATGCTATTCTTGTCCAAAAATGTATGATGCAGAAAGAGGACTGTCTCAACAACGGAGTCAAGGATAAGAAGGCACTCCCTTCTGTTCCAAAGGCCAAAGGGATGCAGCAACCAAAGGCAGATCGAATACAGAAGACGCAAAACACTACCTATACTAGAGGCCAAAAAAAGGAGCAAAGCAGATTATTTCAGCCAATGAAATAAGTATGGAGACGAAAAGGCAAACACCCTGTTCCGACCAGGCTAACACCATGGCCAAAACCTCTTATTAGTAATCAACAACACAACACTAATAAGAAGTCCTTCATAAATTCTTTTGCGAATGTGAAGTCTATTTGGGTACCCAAGAAGTCAATGAAGGCCAGCCCACAATCACGACAAATCTGGGTGCCTAAGGCTTGCTTGCGGGCTCAAATAGCTACACCAAGGCCAAACCCTGTACAACATGGTTCACTGACTTGCACAACTGATACCCACTTGTATTCATCACGCACGAACACACATTGGCACATGAGCACGAGCAGAATCACTTGTAAATGGGTCCCTAAAAAGCCTCATTTCCAAGCAGACACTCTTATAAAACCCTCCGGAGTCTCCACAAAATCAAGACCAACAGCCAATCAGTTTGTTTGGCAGCCCAAAGCATGTACCAAAGCCCCGACCCCATTTGTAAATTCATTACCACTGACCACCTGCATCACCCTCACACGGCACCCGACCCCCCATTAGCTCATAGGTATTCAGCATCAGCTAACCACACTTCACACTCACATCCACGCGAGCACTAACTAACCAACTAACTACATCACAATTCATCAAGTTAATGTTGTAGCGGGGACATAGTGTCATTTTGTGTCCATTGCAATGTTAACATTTATATATATATTCTCACAGAACCAGCTGCGAAGTTTTCAACATGGCTGAGGCAGCAGGAACTAGCTCTCAAACAGAAACGAGCCAGCAAGTGGTGGACTTAGACAGTTTACCCGTTTTGCCTGAGACAAATGAAAGACCAGAAGAATTGCAAGCCATCAAAATCATACCTATAGCGGACCCTCCCAGTGGCCATACCATGCCCGTAGGAAAAACTTCCCACTGGTTTAGTGAAGTGGCAGGACCCTTGGGAGAGGGAACGTACCTATGGGAATCAGAGTTGGACTTCAATGGGAAGCAAGGTAAATACCATTTCTTTACAAGAGAATTCGAGAAGTTACAAAATGCAGAAGGTCTACGTTCGATATGGGAAAAGGTAGGATTGGATGCATATTTCAGTGCACGGCTCCCAAAGCCTGACTTCATGCGATGCTACTATCTCATCAACACCTTGACTCCAAACAAGAACCCAAAAGGTGCAAGCTCATTTGTGATTCCATCTCTGACAAAGGGGAATGAGCTCAAGAGGTTCAGGCTATCAAACAACTTGGTGAGAGAGGCCCTAAATATGCGCGGAATGCATATTCCTACAGAGAAGGAAACCCTAGTGCCGGATTACATGAAGAATCAAAGCCTCACCAAACTCAAGGACATGGTGTCCATGACGCCTAATATCGCAATACACCTTCGCATGTGCATGCAACACTTTGCTTTTCCTGCACAAGATAGATTCACCATGCCGCCCAAAAAGATTTGGTTTAGTTTGTATCTGGCAGAGACACAGAGCCTCATCATCAACTTACCCCACTAGATAATTGATCAGATACACCTGGCTCACAAACGATGGCCGCCGAAACAGGTTTTATATGGATGCTGTGCTCTGACGAGAATAATTTATAGGTGTTTGGCTTATGACATCCCTATTCAACGGGCCCTAATGTGGAATCGTGTAGAGCAGTTTAGAGGCAGGACATCCACTGGACCCCCTTCTAAGAAGATGAGAGGCACTGTCCAAGTACCCTGTGCTCAACCACGTGGAGCCACCCTAACACCAGACGTCACCTCTCCACCCCGAAGAGTCCGACCATTCACACTCCGACTTCCAAGACGCAACACCGATGGTCCTAACTTGATATTCCCTCCCATCCCAACCGATCTTGAATTTCCTAGTGGTGCACCTTTGGAAGAACTCACGAATGAAGACTTCGATCAATTATTACAAGACGTAGAGCTGGAGGCAGAAGAGGCACAACAAGTGGAGAATGTGCAAACACAAGCGACAGCCTCCCAAGCACCTGTCACCACAGTTGAAGTGGATGAAGAGGATAATGAAGAAGAAGAACAGGAGGAAGATGAGGAGGATTATGATCAAGAGCATCATGATGAGCAACAAGAAGTGCCAGAAATTGTAGGTGCACCAGCATATACAGCTCAATTACAAAGGTTATACGACACAATCAAAGCAGTACAAGAAAGGCACCAACTCTCTCTTGTATCAGGTCAAGCTTTGATGCAAGAAATGCTATCAGATGATGGGGTGGATCAACATTTCATTGACACCCTCAAATTAGTGTCAGAATCTTTAGGAGTTCTAGAGGCTGTCCACACAGCAGTCCGCCAGTCCGTGAGGTATGACAAACGCAGAGTTGACACATTACCACGCGCAGGTAAGACTATCAGGATACCCGTCACCGAGCAAGAAGTACCCATTGAAACCACAGCTACCCCCACCACCACCATTGACCTCTCTGCTGAAACCTTCGTTCAGACATCACCCATCTCACCTCAGCATCCCCCATCACCACCTTCTCCACCCCCACCACCACCTCCCACCATGGAAGAAATGACAGTCATCACCTCTACCTTCACTTATAGCCCATCCTCATTCACATCATTCTCATTCCGAGAACCCACCTCACAGGACACCCTCTTCTCTTTCGTCACCAATCCCTTGTACAATTCAACCCTTCTATCCTCCGAACCCATAACTGGCCATCCCATAATCCCAAGTGTGGTTGGAAACCCAGCACCCACAGAAGGCACCCTGTGTTTCCCAGCCTATCCCCAATACGGGTACCTCCATTCCATGACCCTCACTTCCCATCTGGACCCTACACCTCTTTCAACCTGACCTCACCACCCCAATACCCGTCCTTTGTGGAACAGTTCTTCCGCTCTCCAATGTTTCAAAGGCACATTTCCCCGATGTTCGCAACGACATCAATCTACACGAACACCGCACTCACTTCACCTACCATACCCACCTACATGGTAGCCCCTATACACACCACTCTGTCTGACCCAATGGACATTTCACCCACCACAGCACCTCTCCCCACATTTCCACCCTCTCCCCCTCCACTACCCCCCACCTCACCACTCACCACATCATTGGCACACACAGCATTCACTACCTCCCTCCCCAATCTCACCTCCCCTGCATTTCAAACTTTTCCCCTTGCATCTCATAATGTAAATAACACGTTCAACACATTACTTTAGTGTGCACATCAACTACAACAAGAATACCATCAATTGGAAGAACGCACTACGGCCCTCCAGGCAGAATCTCAGCGTCTGCAAGCTAGAGTCAACACCCTTGAAGCTGATTACCAAACGCTCCTAACCGAGCATACCACCTTACAGCAGGCTCACTTTGAATTGGAATCAAAGACATCGGCAGTAGATGATCAAGCAGTCAAGGAACTAGAAACAATGCTCCAAGCGCAAATGATATCTAATGCTACACTCAGACGCAACCTTGGGCTATTAAGGAAGCATATGGAAGCAGCACTAGAAGAGAACAAGAGGCTTCAACAACAAAACCAAGACAACTTTGAAGCGGCTATGGAAGGAACTACAGGAGCAACCATTAGCCCTACCAAGTATAGAGTAGTCCCATTGGAAGACATTCGTATCTTACTTGAGGAGCATGCAAATTTCTTGGAGTCATATGAAAAGTTAGAGACTGAATGTGCAGACCTAAAGAAATAGATAGCCAGTGCCCCCACAGCTCAACAGGAGCCGGTAGTCTTGCAACACTCTCCAGAAGAATTAGAGACCCTCCGGAAACAGGTGACCGAACTCCAAGCACGTCTCTTACCATATGAAAGGCCACCCTCGCCAACTGAAGAACCAGAGCCTGAAACAATGGTGGAAATCCCCGTCGATGACAGCTATGAAGAGCCGTATGAGCCGATGCCAACACCCGGTGGTCGAACTACAGAGGAAGGACAAGACACTTTAGAAATTCAAGTTCCAGATTGGGTCAAAAGGGTCGAGAATGTGGGTAAGACACATGATGATCGTGTGGCCGTGCAAATGCAATCTCTCACAAATCTGGAAGAAACTGTCCTTCGGTCTTCTTACTTTCAAAACCTATCCCACCAACGGTTAATCACAACATCAGAGTCGCAATACATGCCTTATTTTGTCTTGTTACATGATTATAATGCAGAAGTCAAAAGACATACAGGGAAGGAGCCCACATTCGCCACTCAATTTGAGCTAGGGGATCTACCGACGGACGCACGTGCTGGCTCGATCTTCCAGCCCAATTGGCGTGCACGTCTACTAACCGATTACCCAGAGATGATGAGCACCTGGGCAACCATGCCACTCTATATCAAGTATAATCCATGCTATTGCCCAGTGGTACGTCGCAGATCCTGGCAAGCATTTGCAATCACGGTACGCAACAATAAAGAATGCTCGGCTTGGGACCCCAACCGTAGCCTACATGATATCAACAATTTGACACTGGTCTACTCGTCTAAATAATGTACCCGACATAGCTGCGAAAATGTGTATGAAAATATTCGAGCTCATGACCATTGTCTTCAAAACCTTTCGGAAGGTACAAGCTCCATACATCTCTGCCCCTGGATTCTCTCAAGGTAACAAGGATTTAGTCTACGACATGAGCCAGACCCCCTCGGTCACTATAATCTTTGCCTGGCATGCACGAATAAAGTACTTACCCGCATGCTTCAAGCAGACATTTGAGGAAATGTTCTCTACGGGATTCTGGGAATATCATTCAGAAATTTTCATTCCCAGACCCACACATTTGCTACATCTATTCGCAGTAGAACAAGCGATCCATGCAGATCAGTTACGTCTGCCACATCCGGACATTCCAGGACCAATTGATTGGGATCGTATGATGACAGACTTGGTCAGAGGACTACGCATACAAGAACATCAGCTTGCCACTCAAGTTGTGGAATATTACATCCAACACTCCCAGCAACAAGGGTCTGTCAGGGACGACAGATGCGAGAGAGGGGGGGGTGTTGAGAGCAGTATGGGCACCCAAGGACTGAGGAGACAAGGAAGCCAGCAGAGAGAGTCAGAGCAAGGCGAAGGATTAAGTAGACAAAGCAGTCGACGCAGATTTGGCAGATAGGCCTTCAAATTTTTCCAAAAACAACATCTTTATAATAGTGATTTTTATCACTAACCATCATTGTAAATATCATTTCATATTTTTGTAGCTCCATTTTGTGCAAGCCAAGGAGTCCTTGAGCTTGAGGAGCCTTAGAAGTATCTACCTGTCAGTTTTCATATTTTTTAGACTTCGTTTGAACCTCCAATTAGGGTAGAGAACCTAATTTTTAACTAGGCCGGACACTAGGTCTAGACAAGGCCTAAACCTAGTCAAAAACTATAAAAAGAGCTAGAGAGCTCATTTTTGAGGTTAGATTGTAATAGATTTGAACTTGTAAGAGCTTTTTGGAAGTAATCTAAGAACTCCATTGCTTCTCACTCTTTGTCTTACTGTGTGTGCGCGCGTGTGTGTATGTGTGTGCACGTTGGTGTGCTTCTCACTCACGCACTTGTGCCTTCACTTGCTCGAGGTCTTCATACCATCCTCACGTCTTCCCGGATTGACATTAAAGGAGGTGCTACTCATCACTGAGCTACAATATCTTTTCCACAAAAAGATGAAATTGCCTACATAGGCATTGTGATAGTGCATTCGGAGGTCGAAATGAGCTCAAATTGTGATTTTGAACTCCTAATTGCCTCAAGTATATTCATCAATTCTTGTGTGATTCTGAGACTATGGCCGAAGGGATGTCAAAAATGCCCTAGATGAAGTGGCGACCTACTATGATACCAATTATTGGAGTTGGAGGTCTGCATAAGCACACAAATAGCATAAGGAAGAAGAAGAAGCTTGGAGCACAACATACAATACTGAATTTATCACTAAGAGAATGTACAAAGATAAGTGATCCATTAGGTTTATAGGCATATATACAAGCCAGGGGAAAGCCTCCTAAAGAGGGAAAAAGTACCCCCATGGTCATAGTGTGTTCACGGACATCACAACCTAAATATATCAATAGCTTTTTGGTGTCATTCATATATCATTGTACATTCATGATCAATTGAAGAAGGTATCCAACCATTGGGACTCTAGGAAATTCATGAATGGAGCCCCAATTGCTTGCAAAAATCATTTATCATGCATTAGGATTTGAGAATAAGCGTCAACTGGATCAAGGGGCACAGACATTCAGAGAAGCAATGGCTAGAGTAAAGAGTCATGGAAGGAAAGTGGTAGACAAAGAAGGCACAAAGAAAAAAGAGAAATTGTAGCTAATGTCCAACCACCTCTAGAAAAAAAAAGAATGGATCCTAGAAAGTTGGAATTGGACACTAATGAAAGAACTTGGAGAAGCTTGTAGAAGGTAGAAAAGTGCGTTTCGAAGCGACGAAGTTTGGTCAAGCCAACCGGCACAAGACCAGACCTTGAGCTTATGGAGACTCAAATAGACCTTATAGGCATGCAATAAGTGCAAAGAAACACACTATGTACTTTGGAGCATCAAGGAGAATGAGTCAATACAAAACAGATAGGTTTGCTGGTCGACTAGCTCAAAAAACTTACTATCTATAGAAGAGACAATGAATTTCAAATGCCCATAACGACCAGCATGATTACAATTAGAAAAAATACTTTTATGGGAGTGACACACATAGGGTTGAGTGTATGGAATGCACAAAAGTATAAGGAATAAGCAAAATATGCTATAGGAATGAATGCGACATTCACCGGTGGTACTTCCTATTTTTCAGGAATACGTAGAGATTGACCCCGAGACAGAAAAGCTCAGATTTCTCCCAATTACTGAACCAAATGCTATGAAAATTTATAAGCATAAACTAGACACTTATACCTTTCCAATGAGGCAAGTTGCACGCAATTTGAAGCTCTGGAGAGAGAGCAGCTGCCTCTGCAAGATTACTGTTGGCGAAGAAGATGATGCAGAGAATTGAAGGAGCAAGACAATGATGGTCACAAGTGTATGTATATTGCTTCCATGTAATGTAAAAGTGATTTCAAGTCCTTATATAGCCTCTAGGAGTGTTCCACGACTTTTACAAGTTGAATTTGAATTCAAATGAAGGTGGGAATGGTTGTTGGAGGGAATCAATTCACTTTCCTACAATCTAGGAAAAGTGAAGATCTACTTTGATCTACTTTTAGGTGATTGATTGCTTGATTGAATGCAACTTCAACCACCACAAATTCGTGGGATTTGGGCTCTATCTTTCTACCTTTACATGTGTAAAGCTCAAGGCTTTTACAATGGTAAATGAACCATCAAAAATCTCTCAAAAAAATACAATAAATGAGCATATGAAAAAGAACTCTCCAATGGATATTCTTTCGATGCGATAGCCTTTGATGTAGATCAAATCCACCTCAAGCATAGTGTAAGCTTGATGTTCCAACAGCTCCCCCTCAAGCTAAATTATGCTTGAGTCTTCATTCTTTGATAGGTTGAAAACCTGCCATAGCTTTGAATCTACAAAGCTTTACTCCATCAAGTGCCTTTGTCATCATATCTGCTACCTGCTTTTCAGTAGGAACAAAAGAAATGTCAATCTCCTTTGCCATGAGCTTCTCCCTGATGAAGTGGTAATGGACTTCTATGTGCTTGGTTCTCGCATGAAAAATAGGATTTGCCGCTAGATGCATGGAACTTACATTATCTCCAAATATGTGAGGTTTGGAACTCACAAGTCCCAAATCTGTATACAATGCTTTTTACTATATTGCTTCTTGAGTTGCTATGGTCAAGCCTCTGTACTCTGCTTCAGTTGAAGATAAAGCAACTGTTGGTTGCTTCTTGGAACTCCATGACACTAGCTTTGAACCTGTAAATGCTAAGTAACCAGATGTACTTTTTCTATCATCCTTAGCTCTTGCCCAATCTGCATCTGAGTAGATTTTGATGTCCAAATCTGAAGAATAAGGATAGAATATACCTTCGTTGATTGTACCTTTGAGATACTTAAGTACTCTCTTAGCGGCATCCATGTGTGGTCTTCTTGGTGAGTGCATGAACTGACTAAGCACTCCCACACTAGATGAGATGTCTTCCCTTGTATGAGTAGCATATATCAAGCTACCTACCAAGCTTTGATACTCTTTAATGTCTTCAATTTTCTCACCTTCATAAACACTAAGTTTATGATTCATCTCCAAAGGTGTACCTGCAGGTTTAATGTTCTCCATTTTGAACTTGAGAAGAAGATCCTGAATGTATCTTCTTTGAGTCAAATACATTCCTTCATCTGTATATATCACCTGCATACCTAGGAAATATGTGAGCTCACCTAGGTCACTGATTTTGAACTCCTCTTGCATGTGTCTCTTGATCCTTTGAATGCCATTTAGATCATCACCTGTCACAATAATATCATCTACATATACACATACATAGATAACCTCATTGTGATCCCTTTTGATGAATATAGAAGGATGTGAGATGCTAGCTTTGAACCCTTGATCCTGAAGATATGTAACCAACCTGTAATTCCAAGCTCTTGGAGCTTGTTTCAATCCATACAATGCTTTCTTAAGTCTACAAACATAAGATGGATGATTAGGGTTTTCAAAACCTAGTGGTTGTGACATGTATACCTCTTCACTTATCCAACCATTTAAGAATGCATTTTTCACATCAAGTTGGAGGAGTCTCCAATTCCTTGCAGTAGCTACACTTATCAATGTCTTGATTGCAGTCATCTTTGCAACTGGTGAGAATGTTTCCTCATAGTCTATACCATGAGCTTGTGAGCATCCTTTGGCAACTAATCTTGCCTTGTACCTGAATACTGATCCATCTGAATTTCTTTTAAGTTTATATACCCATCTGCAACCAATTACCTTTTGATTTGGTGACATTGTAACCAAATCCCAAGTGTCCATTTCTTGCAATGCATCTATCTCTTCGTTCATGGCCTTTTCCCAATTACGGTTTCCCTTTGCCTCTTCATAGGTTGAGGGTTCCTCTGAAAGAGAGTCTTTTGCCAAGTAGATTGAATGCTTTGTAATAAATGTGGAATCATATCCATACCTTTCTGGTTGTTTCTTCTCTCTTGTTGATCTTATAGATGCTTGTTTTGAGCATTCTCCAACCTCTTGCATCTTTGCTTTGCCTCTTGACTTCCATAGCTTGTAATCCTTTTCTCTTTCATCTTGGTCATTGTCTGTATCACTTCTTGGATCCTGGACCTGTGTATCATGCTTGCTTCCTAATTGATGAGAGTCAAAATCAAGATCATATGGTAGTGTTACCTTTTGTTTGTCTTCATCATACCAAGACCTTTCTTCAAACACAACATCTCTACTTGTAGTGAATTGCTTGGTTGAAGGATTGAAGAACCTGTAACCCATCTGAGTTGAATCATATCCAATAAACACTACCTTTGTTGCCCTTTCATCTAGCTTACCTCTTATTTGTGATGGTACATGAACATAAGCAAAACAACCAAAAACCTTGCAATGTCCAAGACTAGGTTTTCTTCCATGCCATGCTTCATAAGGAGTCATACCTTGAAGTGATTTGGATGGTAGTCTGTTGACAAGGTACACAGCAGTTGAAATAGCTTCTACCACATAATGTGGCAACTTCTTCTCTTCAAGCATTGTTCGGGCTGATCCAACCAATGTCTTGTTTCTCCTCTCTGCAATTCATTTAGTTGAGGAGAGTACCTAGTAGTCACTTCCCTTTTGATACCTTTGTCCTGCAAGAACTCATCATACTCTTTGGAGAAGTATTCTCCCCCTCCATCAGATCTGAGCTTCTTTAGTGATCTACCTCTATGATTCTCCACATGTGCAAGATACTTCTTGAAGCAATCAAACACTTCATTCTTATTCTTGATAAAGTATAGAATAGTCCATCCACTATGGTCGTCAATAAATGAGACATAATACCTTGATCCTGCCAATGAAGGTTCTTGACTTGGTCCCCATACATCTGTATGTACTAAGTCCAATAAGTTGTTGTGGATGTAGCCTTTGTGGTTGAATGGTTGTCTTTGTGCCTTCCCAATCTGACATGCATCACATCTATTGATCATGTGTTGCTTTGATATGTTCGGTGTTGATATATTTAGGTAGTGATGTGTGTGAACACACTAAGACTACCGGGGCACTTTTTTCCCTCTTTAGGAGTTTTTTTTTCCCCGGCTTGTATATACGCCTATTGCCCTAATGGGCTACTTATCTTTGTACATTCTCTAGTAATACATTCAGTACTGTGTGTTTGTGCTCCAAGCTTCTTCTTCTTCCTTGTGCTGTTCGCGTGCTTCTACAGACGTCTAACTCCAACAATTGGTATCAGAGCAGGTCGTTGCTTCATCTAGGGCGCCGTCGACACTCCTCCGTTTGCAGTCTCAGAATCACATGAATTTTGGTGAGCATACTCAGCGTGTTTCCGAGAGCTCGTTTTGGCCTCCGAATGCACTATCACAGCACTTGTGCAGGCTATTTCATCTTTTTGTGCCAAAGGTATATACCAGTTTCTGTTCGCCAGTTTAAGCGTCTTGAAGTCTGCTACAGGTCTAGCAGAACTCGTCTGGGCAGTTCTGTTCAACTTTTTGAGATACAGTCAATTTTCTGCATCAAGGTGTTTTAGTCACCAGCCATGGCTGAAAGCAGTGATGTATTCCGTATGTTGGCTGTTGAGGATAAGTTGGATGGTACCAACTACCCATTATAGGCTTATATGATGCGGCATGTTTTGGTTGCAAAAGGATTGTGGAACATTGTGCAGGGTGTTGAAAGACGTCCTGTTATACCTATAACGATAGGTACTGCAAATACAGGTGCTGGAGCTGATGAAGATGGTGTCGAAGATGATATTCCATAGATTCCTGTTCGTGCTGCTGTTTTTGTTGCACCTACTGTAGAGCAAATTTGTTGGGATGGCAGAGATGCCCAGTCACATGCATTGATAGCTGTCTGTCAAACGTGCCATTATTCCTCATATTCGCTCTTGCAGAATAGCTAGGGATGCTTGGAATACACTTACCACATTGTACCAAGCTAGGAATGAGGCTCGTGTTGCTTACCTCCGAAAAAAGTTGGAAAGTGAGCACATGAATGAAGGTGATTCTATGGACAGTTTCCTAACAAAGATAAAAGATTTGAAGGAACAGTTGATTTCTACTGATGAGGTTATACCAGATAGCTCACTTGTGCAGACCGTTCTGAATGGTCTTCCTGATTCATATTGGAGTTTTGCTTCTACTCTTCGGTTGATGATGAAAGGCAATCCGAATGCCTTATCATTTGAGGAGTTAGTCTCTGTTCTGTTGCAGGAAGATCAGTCCAGGCAGAACAGGTCTATTATGCCTGTTGCAGATCAAGCTTTCCTGGCTAGTCAGAAGGGCAAAGGAAAATGGAGCTCTTCTACTAGTAAGTAGAAATCTGCAAATGTTGCACATTCGAAGAACCAGGATAAAGATGAGAAGAAATCAGAAAAGCAGAAATTGTTTTGCAAGTAGTGTAAAGGGAATGATCATATCATAAAGAACTGTCCAAAACTCGCTGCAAAAGAGGCAAAGAAAAAGGAGGCTGGAATGGTTGTTGCAGAAGCCTCTACACCACAAAGAGAGTCTGCTAATCTTGTGCAGGAAGAAGAATGGGCGTTTACTACTGTTTGCAGTTTTGACCCATCTTCTCATGAGCAGTGCATGTCTGCAGTGGACTCAGATGTTTGGTACTTTGACAGTGGGGCGACCAAACATATTACCTCGCAGTGCAGTTTCTTCTCTTCACTCGAGCCTGCCCCTACATGGAATACTATCACATGCGCCAACAACTCCTCTTATCCTGTTATGGGAGTTGGTAAGATCATTCTAACTATTGTTGATGGTAGTTCTTTCACCTTGTCAGATGCTTTATTTGTGCCAGGGATCAAGAAGAATCTGTTATCAGTTTCTACATTAGCCAAGATTGGCTTGGTTGTGAAATTCGTTGATGACAGGTGTACAGTCCATGATCTATCAAATGGCAATGTGATTATTGCTTTTGGCATTTTATGTCGTGGGCTGTATAAGCTCATAGACTATGAAGGATCTGTGAATGATTCGGCATGTGCAGTTCATGATTCTTAGGCTATGTCAGATGCAAAGCTTTGGCATGCACGCTTTGGTCATCTGAATTTTGCTAGTTTGCTACGCCCGCAAAAATCTGATATGGTGTCTTCTTTGCCCAAGCTTGAGGCACCTGGAAAACATGTATGTGAAGGCTGTATTTTGGGCAAAATGCAGTGTTCCTCCTTTCCAAAAGATGGTTTAGTTCGGGCTACGCAGAAATTGCAGCTTGTACATAGTGATGTCTGTGGTCCTATGCAGACACCCTCTTTTGGGAATTACCTTTACTTCGTGACTTTCATTGATGATTTTTCCAGGCATGCATGGGTATATCCACTCAAAGCAAAGTTCGAAGTGTTCATGTGCTTTAAACAGTTTTTGGTTTTGGCTGAAAATCTGTCAGCATGTAAAATGGGCACCCTCCGTTCTGATCGAGGGGGGGAATATATGTCTTCTGATTTTAATGCATTTCTGGCTGAACGTGGGATAAAACACTAGTGTACAGTGCCGTATACACCTCAACAGAATGGAGTTGTTGAACGAAAGAACATGTCACTCATGGAGATGGCGAGGTGCATGGTCAAGAGTCAGGCTTTACCACATAGTTTCTGGCTTGAGGCTGTCATGTGTGCAGCATATGTTCTGAACAGGTGTCCCACTAAAGCGCTACAGTCTATCACTCCATATGAGGCTTGGCATGACCGCAAGCCATCTGTTGCTCATCTACGTGTTTTTGGTTGTTTGGCATATGCATTAGTGCCTGAACAACTTCGTAGAAAATTGGAAGATAAGGCAGTAAAATGTATTTTTGTTGGGTACAGTTCTGAAAGTAAAGGCTATCATCTGTATCATCCACAGACTAAACGCATTCTAGTTAGCCGTGATGTTGTCTTTGTGGAAGATGCTATTCAACCATTGCTTTCATGTACTAAGGAGACATCTGTTAGCTCCAAAGACATGTATGGTACGTTGATGCCTCTTTTTAGAGGTGGACAGTCTAGTGCTGGTCCTAATGAGGCAACTTTTCAGCCTTTGCAGGTTTCATACGATGATGTAGATCATTCTATTTCTGATGCAGATTTACATGATGCACTTGTTGATGAGAGAGCTGATATTGAGCAGGCAAAAACTATGCCAAAATGGCTGGTGCAGACTTTGCGTGACAACAAATTAGATGCACCTTTGTCATATCGTACTCGTTCAGGCTCTCATAGTGCCTTCTTTGCATCAGATTGCTATGCTATGGCTGCGTCAAGTGTCTGTGATGAGAATGAGCCTATTTCTTTTGATGAAGCATAGAATTCAGAAAATTGGATGGCTGCCATGCAATCTGAATATGATGCTATAATGAAGAATGGTACATCGTCTTTATGTGACTTGCCTCCTGGCAAGAAGGCCATTGGCACTAAGTGGGTATACAAGCTGAAGTGTAAACATGATGGTACAGTTGACAGGTATAAGGCTAGGCTTGTTGCAAAGGGTTATGCGCAGGAAAGAGGCATTGATTTTGATGAGGCCTTTGCACCTACATGCCGTACGACTACTGTTCGGAGCATTTGTGCACTTGCAGCCCATCATGGTTGGAATGTACATCAGTTCGACATTAAAACAACATTTCTGAATGGTGACTTGCATGAAGAAGTGTATGTTTTTCAGTCCCGTGGCTTTGTGTAGAAAGGGCATGAAAACCAGGTGTGCAGGTTAAAGAAAACATTATATGGTTTAAAGCAAGCACCACGTGCTTGGTATGAGAAGATACATGCCTATCTGGTTGCACATGGTTTTGTGAACAGTCCAACTGAAAGCACCTTATATGTTAAGCGTGCTAATGATGTGCTTCTGATCATTGTTGTCTATGTTGATGACATCCTGCTCACTAGTCCTATTGAGAAGCATATTGCTGATTTCAAGGCTCATTTGCATGCCTCATTTGAGATGTCTGATTTGGGGCATTTGCATCACTATTTGGGCATTCAATTTATGAAAGTTGATGGTGGAATGGCTTTGTGTCAAACAAAATATATTGACACATTATTGCAGCGTTTTGGCCTTGAAGACTGTAAGCCTATTACCACTCCTATGGAGACAGGTTTACGCTTGAGTCTTCATGATGCTGGAGATGCATTTGATGTTGTTCTCTATCAGCAGGCTGTTGGATGCCTGATTTACTTATGCATTACTCGGCCAGATATTCAGTTTCCTGTCTCACAAATGAACAGGTTTATGCATTGCCCAGGAGTCACACATTGGAAGGCGGTTAAGCGCATCTTTCGCTACTTGAGTGGTACTCAGCTACTTGGGTTGTTTTATCCCAAGGGGGGATCACTACCACCAGATTTGCATGCTTTTTCTGACTCAAATTGGGTTGGTTGCAATGACACTCGTGTGTCCACAAGTGGTTTTTGCTTCATGCTTGGTAGCTCATGTATATCTTGGTTGAGCAAGAAGCATCCTACTGTGGCCACTTCCAATTGTGAGGCTGAGTATAGGGCAGCTTTCACAGCGACTGTTGAGTGTGTGTGGCTCAGACGCCTTATGGCTAATTTGGGTGTTGGCCAGTCTTTTGCCACCACCATCTTCACTGACAGTCAGAGCGCATTGGCAGTTGCGAGGAACCCTGTGTTCCATGCTCGCACTAAGCACATTGAGGTGCATTATCACTATGTCAGGGAGAGGTTCTCTGCTGGGGAGATCAGCTTGGCATATGTGCCCACGCAGGAGAACATTGCAGACCTTTTCACGAAGGCTCTGCCTAGGGAGAAGTTTGAAGCTTTCCGCAAAGCTTTGGGCTTACTTCCTTTTGTGGAGTGATTTCCACATAGCTTGGCACTTCCTTATACATGAGTGCCATCTCCTTGTTCACCGCATCACTCCCAGGGGGGATTTGTTGATATATTTAGGTAGTGATGTGTGTGAACACACTAGGACTGTCGGGGCACTTTTTTCCCTCTTTAGGAGGTTTTTTTCCCCCGGCTTGTATATACGCCTATTGCCCTAATGGGCTACTTATCTTTGTACATTCTCTAGTAATACATTCAGTATTGTGTGTTTGTGCTCCAAGCTTCTTCTTCTTCCTTGTGTTGTTCGCGTGCTTCTGCAGACGTCTAACTCCAACATTCGGCAGTCCTAGAACACTTTGATCCCTGCATATATCCTTCAAGGTTCTTTCATTCACATGAGCAAGTCTCTTATGCCACACTTCAAGCTCAATTAGGGTTTGAGACCCAAAGTTGAATAGAGCTATGTTCTTGGTTTCTCCTACTTCAAAAGTAAAGAGCCTACCATGCTTCTCACCTCGGGCTATCTTCTTGAAGCCTTCACATGGATCTTCCACAAAAGCTCCATGTTGGGTGAACCTAACTTGCAAGCCTTTTTCAACTATTTGGCCTACACTTATTAGGTTTTTAGTGATAGTGGGTACATAGAGAACCTTACTCAGAATGTTTTTTGGACTTTCCAAATCAGATAGAAGAGCAATGTTGCCTGCAACATGATTCGAACATCCTGAATCTATGTAGAACAAATGATCATCTTCTTTATCTTCTTTGTGGCTTAGATTCATAAGAAGCAATGAATCTTCATGTGGTTGATCTTCTGAATAATTGTTGTAGTCCCTTCTATTATAGCTTCTATTGTTATTATTGAAGTTGTGTCCACCTCTGCCTCTATTGCTGCCATATCCACCTCTTCCACTTCCTTTCTGGGTCTTCCCATTGAACCAACAATTCTGAGTGGTGTGGTTGGTCTTATCGCATATGGCACAAGGTTGAACATTCTGACCTTTGGCTTTGTCTTGCTTTGGTCCTTTCTTCTTCCCTTTCCACTTGCTCTTGCTTGCAAAGTTGGCTTGAGAAGTCTCTTCTTCCTTCTTCTTACCTTTCTACTTCTTATCCTTCTTATTTGCATATAGAGCACTAGTTGAATTACCATGATAAGAGTTACCTTCCTTTATGCTATTGTTGGGTTCTTGATTGAAGAGTTGTCCAAGAAAGATGTTGAAGTCTGGAGTTTGCACATCCATGATGAGATCGTAAGACGTCGTGAAGGATTGCCATTGCTTATCACTTCGAATGCCGTTGAGAATTTGCCTCATGATGACCTCTTCTTCAATCAGCTCTCCAATGGATGCTAACTGATCCGCAACCTCCTTGACCTTGGTAACAAACTCTGTGATGGTTTGTTTAGGTGTCTTCTTCATTTGGTTGAACTCGTTCCAAAGATGATTCTTTCTTGCTTTGGTACTAGCAGAAAAGAATGTCTCGAGGGCATCCCAAGTCTCTTGAGATGTCTTGCATCCTCTAATATGTGGTAATAGAAAGTCAGAGATAGAGTTTAGTATGTACGACCTTGCTTGAGCATCCCTTGCACACCAAAGTGTGAGCTTATCTGTCTCCTCTTGTGTAGGTCCTCCTTTGGATCTTGGAATAGGCATAGCTTCATCACCTGCTACAATTCCATAAAGATTTCTACCTTGCAAGTAGGCCTCCATTCTGATTTGCCAAGCCTCATAGTTGTGTCGATCAAGCTTCTCGATCATTGAAGGAAAGCCATCACCCATCTTGATCTAGCTCTGATACCACTGAAAGAACTTGGAGAAGCTTGTAGAAGGTAGAAAAGTGTGTTTCGAAGCGACAAAGTTTGGTCAAGCCAACCGGCATAAGACCAGCTCTTGAGCTTATGGATACTCAAATAGACCTTATAGGCATGAAATAAGTGCAAAGAAACACACTATGTACTTGGAGCATCAAGTAGAATGAGTCGATACAAAACAGATAGGTTCGCGGGTCGAATAGCTCAAAAAACTTACTATCTATGGAAGAGACAATGAACTTCAAATGCCCATAGCGACCATCATGATTACAATTAGAAAAAATCCTTTTATGGGAGTGACACACATAGGGTTGAGTGTATGGAATGCACAAAAGTATAATGAATAAGCAAAATATGCTATATGAATGAATGCGACATTCACCAGTGGTACTTCCTATTTTTTAGGAATACGTAGAGATTGACCCCGAGATAGAAAAACTCAGATTTCTCCCAATCTACTGAACCCAATGCTATGAAAATTTATAAGCATAAACTAGACACTTATACCTTTCCAATGAGTAATCTTGCACGCAATTTGGAGCTCTGGAGAGAGAGCAGCTGCCTCTGCAAGATTACTGTTGGCGAAGAAGATGATGCAGAGAATTGAAGGAGCAAGACAATGATGGTCACAAGTGTATGTATATTGCTTCCATGTAATGTACAAGTGATTTCAAGTCCTTATATAGCCTTTAGGAGTGTTTCCACGACTTTTACAAGTTGAATTTGAATTCAAATGAAGGTGGGAATGGTTGTTGGAGGGAATCAATTCACTTTCCTACAATCTAGGAAAAGTGAAGATCTACTTTGATCAACTTTTAGATGATTGATTGCTTGATTGAATGCAACTTCAACCACCACAAATTCGTGGGATTTGGGATCTATCTTTCTACCTTTACATGTGTAAATCTCAAGGCTTTTACAATGGTAAATGAACCATAAAAAATCTCTCAAAAAAATACAATAAATGAGCATATGAAAAAGAACTCTCCAACGGATATTCTTTCGACGCGATAGCCTTTGATGTAGATTAAATCCACCTCAAGCATAGTGTAAGCTTGATTTTCCAACAACTAAGATAGTAATGGAAGAAGAATTGAAAATGGAACAAAAGAAAGTATGATTAGATAAAGAGCCTCATCCATTGGAGACCAACAAAGAGCAGTTTATATAGCTATCTAATGCAAGATAATGAAAAAAGGGCTTTATATGAAGCACAATATTAGAAGAAGTTGGAGGACTAATCTAATAAAGAAACGGATTGGACTCAAGCTAAGATGGAGCATTATGAGGAATTGCATGAACAAATGATGAATGCCAAAACATAAATGGTATTGATTAAGAAAAAAGTTGGTCTACTTGCAAATGTCAAGGAACTCCAAGGACCACCAAAAAAGGGAACCATGGTGGTGGAAGAGGTGAAGAAAAATAAGAAAAAACCAAAGTTGAAGAAGAAGGTAAAAGAGCCAAAGAAAAAGGAAAAGGCAGGTGACATTGTGTTGTAGAGGAATTGGAAGGAGGATCTACTTTGATTCTGAAAATAGAACAAAGCATTGAAGAAGAAGAACAAGAAGAAGAAAAAGAAGAGCATGGTGCAATTACAACATCTAAAGAACTTTCAAAGAGCGATGAGGACAATGATGTGGAAGGCTTCCTTTTAAGAAGTCTCAAAGCAAAACAACAAATGGAATGATAAAAGCGCTAGAAGAAGAGGAGGAGGAAAGAAAATTAGAAAAAAAGACTCACAATAAAATACTCTAGAAGATATCCAGAATGTTCTAGATGAAATTCAACAAGAACATGAGTTACACGATATTGAAATGAGAGATGTGTCTGAAGATGAAGAAGAAAATTAGGATAAAGATTATCAAGAGAATGTTAATGAGGGATAGAATGATAATCACAAGTAGGAAGAAAGCTAGGAAGAAGAGTAGTACTCACACGAGATAGAGAAAGAGAATGAAGAAAAGGGAGGTGAAAAGCAGTTGGAGGTCACATAATAGGAAAAAAAATTAGAGTTAACCAAATTTCCAAGGGACATCAGAGGTCTGTGTGAAATAGTAATGAATCAAATTGAACAGTTCAGACCTTCTAGTAAAAACATCATTTTATCTGGAATAGCTATTGAATCTAAATGTCCCAAAAAAGCAAAATCATAGATGAATATTAAAAGGAATAGGAAAAAATTATTGGGGAGTCAAAAGAACAAAAGATTGCAAAGTCCTGCCAAGCGAAAGTCATAAAGCTAGAGACAAAAGTTATGCAACAAGGAAATAGAATTCCATTTTTGGAAGATAAATGTAAAGCAATAAAAAAATTATCAAGAAGATGAAGGGAGAAATAAAACACCTGGATTCCAAAATTAAAATCATTCAACCTTCTTACTATGTATGAAGGCAAATGAGGAAATCACCAAAGTACTCATGTAAGAAGAAAATTATGAAATAGAAGGAATTAAAGTAGAGGAGAAGTCTTCATAAAATCAAGTAAAACAAGATTTAGAGAAGTTGAATGGAAAACTAAAAGATACAAAAGAATTGGAACAAAAAGCTAATAAGCATTCCACAAATGCAATGAGGCTATAATAATTTGAGTGAGAAAGATGAAAAGGAAAGAATGAAATGGCAACAACAGAGGGCACAATTATTGATAGAGATTGAATTATGGAAATCAAAGTCCAATAGTTATCCAAAAGAGGTAATGATTGAAGAACTAGTACAAGAAAGACTAGTAGCAAAAAAAAGACAACCATCTCCCATCCAAGAGTAAATCATAGAAGAGTACATCTTGATAGTGTTCCATTGTAGGGGTGGTACATCTTGATGAGTTATACTCTTTAAGATTAACCTTGGTAATTACCCCTAAATTATGTAAGTACAAAGAATTGTTTCCCCAATCTTGCACTATCTATAATTGTCTCATGAATGGTGTACCCAAGATCATTTCATAGACATGGTTCTTCCCAAATTCGCATATGGAAAAAGTATGCTAAAACTCTGCACCACAAGTAGCAAGAGTGATTCCTACTAACAATCCTAGTGGCTTTTCCATGTGTCCATCTACCATTTGCAGCTTCATTCGCGTAGGTCTCAAAATTGGTTTGCCCCAATGTTTCCATAAGGAAATGGTAGCAATGTCAACTCCTGTTCTTAAATCTAGGATTTCCTTTGTCATGTATCCTTGATAGGTGATAGGGAGGTAAGTGTTTCCTTCTTCTCCTTTTCTCATATCTCCTATCTTATCTATGGGCATCTTTAGAACTTTTTGTTGTGATCCTACCTAAGAGTGGAAGCTAGCAATTTTTGGTACTTGGTTTGCTACATGTTTCCACAACTCTAGCTTGACTTTGAGTAGTTCTTCTAAAGTGAGATGACACTACACTTTAGTTTTCTTGACTACCTCCATATTCCTAGGTATGGCTGACTCTTTATTCCTATACATTATCATGGTATCTCTCATTTGAATAAACTTTCATTCCTAGGGGCTTGTGAAATGAGGAAATTCTTATAAAGAATTAGATTCAAGTTCTAATCTTTTTCATGATTGTACATCCTTTCTCTCTCCATAAATAGAAAGATGTCTTGAGGAAATTGATCATGAAGATCATCTATCTCCTAACTGGGTGGGAAAGTCATTTTTTCCATTCCTAACTTTTCTTCTTGAATTTCTCTCAAGAAATCTTGTGAGTACTCATTGATCAAAGGAGGAACTCCACCTCTGTCAATTTAGGAATGTATGAATATACTAGAAAGAATTCCTTGCTTCCTTTCATTAGAATGAGCCTTGTTAGGCACTAAGTGGTTAGGTTTAGATTTCATTTGCTCTACTCTATCTTGTTGCCCTTGGACTTGCAATTTTGGTTTGACAACATTACTCTGGTTAAAGAGTTGACTAGCCTCGAACAAGGCATGGGATAGTTTGACCATCTTGATGCATAGCTTGGTTCTTTCTACCTCTCGGTATGCTCTAGGGTAGCTCTTGTCTAATAATGCTGCATTAGGTCCTTTTCTCAGCCGTGCTTGATAAGCCTTGACATCATGTCTAAATTTTTTGGGACGTGGTTTGCTAACATTGATCATGACTTAGACAAAGGTGCAGTCTCTATTGGGATCTATGATGTCATTTACACTATCTTTTCCTTGGTCTCTTTTAGGCTACTTTCTAACTTTGCTAACCTCTTGGATCACTTTCTCTTGATTCTCTCTCTAGAATCTTTTTTCCATGGTTTGGCTTTTGTTTTGCTAGAATCCCCTAATGTCACTCAACTCTGAGTCTTTCTCTTGGTTTCCTTCTTGATCTTCTTGTAAGAATTGAGCCCTAGTAAGTGCTTGGATTGGCACTAGTGGGTGGAGAACCATTTGAACCTTGCACTATGCCCATCATATTGATCGGGTTTATCTTGAGGCATTAGCTAGATTCTTGGGACACTCATATAATACACTCATTATCACACTCCGAACAATATCCTTGAATCGTAAGATAGTGTGGTTGACTTGCTGGTAGGGGATGTAGGCATTTGTGTACAAAATGTTCCCTTGGCATCTATAGCATGGTCCTCTAGGGGCATGTGGTATCACTTTTCTCATATGGAGCCTAGGGTTAGGATTTGTGTACATTACATTTGAGTAATCAGGTCCTCAATTGTATTCTTGTATCAGGGTGTTGTAGTGATAAGTATCTATATGTTTTGGTGATTTGGTGTGCTATGCCTACAAAAATCTGAAATGGTGTCCTCTCTACCAAAACTTGAGGCACCTAGTAACCATGTTTGTGAAGGTTGTATTTTGGGAAAAATGCAACGTTCCTCCTTCTCAAAGGATGGTTTAGTACAAGCTACTCTAAATTGCAGCTTGTTCACAATGATGTTTGTGGTCCTATGCAAACACCTTCTTTTGGGAATTATCTTTACTTTGTGACTTTAATTCATGATTTTTCAAGGCATGCATGGGTATATCTAGTGAAAGAAAAGTCCAAAGTATTTATGTGCTTCAAACAGTTTCAGGTTTTGGACAAAAATCTATCAGCATGTAAAATGGGCACCTTCCATTCTGATCGGGGGGGGGATATATGTCTTCATATTTTCATGCATTTTTGGTTGAATGTGGGATAAAACATCAGTGTGTAGTGCTGTATGTACCTCAAGAGAATGGAGTTGTTGAAGGGAAGAACAAGTCACTCATGGAGATGGTGAGGTGTATGGTCAAGTACCACATAGTTTTTGGCTTGAGACTATTATGTGTGCAACATATGTACTTAATAGGTATCCCACTAAAGCATTGAAGTCTATCACTCCATATGAGGCTTGGCATGGTTGCAAGCCATCTGTTTCTCACATGCATGTCTTTGGTTGTTTGGCATATGCATTAGTGCTTGAACAAGATCGTAGGAAATTGGATGACAAAGCAGTGAAATGTATTTTCGCTAGGTACTGTTCTGAAAGCAAAGGCTATCATCTTTATCATCCACAGACTAAACACATTTTGGCTAGCCGTGATGTTGTTTTTGTGGAAGATGCTATTCAACCATTACTTTCATTTACTAAGGAGACATCAGTTAGCTCCAAATCTATGCATGATACTTTATTGCCTCTTTTTACAAGTGGACATTGGTCCAAATTAGGCAATTTCTCAGCCTTTTGGAGTTTCACATGATGATGCAGATCATTCCATTTCTGATGCAGATTTACATGATGCACTTATTGATGAGAGATCTGATATAGAGGAGGCAAAAACTATGCCTAAATGGTTGGTTTAGACTTTGCGAGATAGCAAATTAGATGCATCTCTATCATATCATACTGGTTCAGGCTCTCATAATGCTTCTTTTGCATCAGATTGCTATGATATGGCTACCTCTAGTCTTTGTGATTAGAATGAGTTTGTTTCGTTTGATGAAGCACAAAATTCTGAAAATTAGATGGCTGCTATGCAATTAGAATATGATGCTATTATGAGAAATGGTACTTGGCCTTTATGCAACTTGCCTCCTAGAAAGAAGGCCATTGGAACTAAGTGGGTATACAAGCTAAAGCATAAGCTTGATGGAACAGTTGACAGGTATAAAGCTAGGCTTGTTGCAAAAGGTTATGCTCAAGAAAGAGGCATTGATTTTGATAAGAACTTTGCACCTATATCTCGAATGACTACTGTTCGTAGCATCTGTGCACTTGCAGCTCATCACAGTTGGAACATACATCAGTTGGAAATTAAAATTGCATTTTTGAATGGTGAATTGCATGAAGAAGTGTATGTTTTTCAGCCCCGTGGTTTTGTGTAGAAAGGGCATGAAAACAAAGTGTGCAGGTTGAAAACGAAATTATATGGTTTGAAACAAGCACCACATGCTTGATATGAAAAGATACATGCCTACTTGATTGCACATGGTTTTGAGAATATTCCAATTGAGAGCACCTTATAAGTTAAGCATGCGAATGATGTGCTTCTGAAAATTGTTGTCTATGTTGATGACATGCTGCTCATTGGTCCTAATGAGAAGCATATTGCTGATTTTAAGGCTGATTTGCATGCCTCATTTGAGATGTCAGATTTGGGGTATTTGCATCATTATTTGGGCATTCAGTTTATGCAAGTTGATGGCAGACTAGCTTTGTGTCAAATAAAATATATTGACACATTATTGCAACATTTTGGCCTTGAAGACTACAAACCTATTACTGTCAACTTCAAGTCAATGCAGGTCGTCTCTACTGTAGAGATAACCATCATATATTATTTTGTTATGTGGAGGAAAAAGATCAAAGAATGTTCATTGAGAAAACTCATAAGAGCATATTGGGTAAACATTTTCCTAGTTCTCATACTTTTCAGAACTTGAAAAGAGATCGAGTATACTATCCAACAATGGGAAAAGACATAGCCAGCTATATTCAAGAGTGCAATGCATGTAAAACCACACAACCAATTGAGAATGCTACACTTTATAGAATAGCTACCAATTGGTGCGGAGACTTCCTATGGTACGCTCCCTTGAAATAGGCAAGATCTATGTGAACATGTCACAAACAAGCCAAAGGTCTTTTGAGGAGACTAGAAAGGAATACACATTGACTAGGAATCAATTGTATAAACTTGCAAGGATATTTTCCTTCACATTTCTGTCCATGAATTGGAGTATTTACCTCTATTTTTAATTCAACTTGTTCTAATAGTCCTATTGGATGTTCCATGTGTCCATCAACTAGCTGAAGTTTTAATTTGGTATGTTTCAACTTAGGTTATTCCCATTTTTCCCATCCCTTCTTTGTTATTATAGTCACTCTAGCTCCACTCTTCAAAATAATTGAACTTGATGTCCTTGGAATCTAGACATATGGTTGTATTACCTTCCTCTCCTCCACAATATCCACCTATCTTATCCAAAGGTATTTGAAACCTTGATGTATATTCTTTTCTTGAAGTGTGTTCTTAATGCTTTTTTGCTTGATTTGTACACCATCTTTTCAAATTAGGGCTTTGATTTACCATGTCTTTCCAAGAACATTTAAATGCAATTTCCATGTCCTTAAGATGTTATAAAATATTATCTTGTGCCCTTGATTATGTATTTTCATTTTTCTATAGATGACACTCAATTCATCTATTATTTCTTCCTCCATTTTTTTCTTCAGTTGTTTCCATAGTAGGTGGTCATTGAGTGTTATATTCTTTTGTTTTCTTTTCTCTTAACTCCTTCCATACCACTTGGTCCATGCATTTCTTCCATTCATCACCTGTTATCCTTGTTTTTTTAAACATTTACTCTCTCTCCCATATTTTTTTTGCAGTTCCATTCAATTTTTTGCATAGTAAAAACCTTTGCTTTTCCTCTTTAGGTTTAGGATATTCTAGATCATGTTTGTGAGTGTTGGTCCTTCTTTTAATATGGATTGATATTGTTTCAATAATTTCTTCATTTGTTGTGTTAATGGTTTCTCTAGCATAGATCCTCTTTTTTTGTCTTTATCTTGCTTGTCTAATGGTAAATTCTTCTCTTATTCCTATATCTTCTTATGGATTTTGGCTTTTGCATTCTCTTTTCTTCTTTTCAATGAATTTCTCTTCCTTTTTCCTTGATTTTACTCTCTATTAGATACTTTATCACTCTCCTTTTCCTTCATTTTCTAAGATTTTTGTTAGGAATCAACTTTTTGTAATGGAAAAGGATGGAATTTTTGTAATTCAGTAGATTAGATTATCCCAAATATTGTAAAAATGATGGAGATTCTTCCTCACGAAGAGATGTAATATTTTTTATGTTTGTAGAATTTTTAGAGCTCTCCAGACAACTTATTTTTAGAATAAAAATTTAGAAAGACCTATTTTAAGTGTGAACATGGACTCTTATAAAGGTATAAAAGTCAATTTTGATGACGTCTTTTGTAATACTTCATTTGGATGATTAATCAAAACTAGAGAGGTCTTGTTAGTACCTTGTCTTGCCATTCAGCTTCAATAGTAATTTCAAGTGGATTTTGTAAAATTTTTTCATGGATTCATCTTTGTAATTAGTAGTTCTATGTATGTTTTGCTTCCATGTGTCTATTCCCATATTCCAAACTCTAAGAATCAAATTAGGAATTGTTTTCTCAAGACTGTATGAATCCATCAGAATAGTGATTCTCTTGTCAAGGGGTTACATACACTTAAACTTGAAACCGACTTCAACATTTTCTTTCTTATAAAAATAGCACAATTTAGGCACAAGAATCATTGAAAAAGCTTACTCATAGCAAACAATACATTCAAAAGAATAAATCTATAGAAACTTTATGAGATTCTCTAATGTATTCATCTTTGAATGATAAATTTTGGATTCCATTGACAAAGAAGGGGCTAGGGTCTTAATATACTTCCTAGATTGACAATTAGAGTGTTTGAGGTTGTTGGTCCTTTAATCTATGATGATTGGAGAGGAAAATTCTTAAGTACAACAAACATTTTTTGGCATTGTTCTCAAGGACATATGAAGTAAAGCTTTGGACCTTGCTCGATCTTCTTGATAAGATAGTGGAAGAGTTAGTCTTTTTTCACTAATCTCATATGTGAGGTTAAAACATTTTTACCATAATTTTTTAGCTTCTTTTGTAGGAAACCCTAGATAATTCTCTTTTGTTGTTTGTGAAAGAAAGAGGAAACATCAAAGATTTTTAGAAAAGTGGTTTGATTGAAACTATATTGAGATAAAAATCATTTCTTGATCATAATCGTTTTGACTTGCAATTACAAATGGAAGGAGTATCATAGAAAATCACCCAAGCATCACCATCAAAGAAATTGGTCAAAATTTAAAAAATAGGCATAATTAGGGAAACACCATTCTCTATATGGAATCAACGTTTTTTGCAAAGGGGAGTGTAGCTCAAGCGTAAGCACCACCTCCTTTAATTGTCAATCCGCGGAGACGTGAGGACCGGTATGAAGACCACGAGCAAGTGAAGGCACAAGTGCGTGAGTGAAAGCACACAAACATGCACACACATACACACACACGCGCACAAAGTAAGATCAAAGAGAGGAACAATGGAAAGCTTAGATTGCAAAAGAGTTCTCTTACAAAAGTTCTATTCTCTAACAAGCTAACCTCAAAAATGAGCTCTCTAGCTCTTTTTATAGTTTTTTGACTAGTTTTGGCCCTGTCCAGACCTAGTGTCCGGCCTAGTTAAAAATTAGGTTCCAGGGCTTATTTGAGGGCTCAAACGAAGTCTAAAAATTATGAAAATTGGTACGATGGTACTTCTAATACTCCTCAAGCTCGAGGACTCCTCGGCTTGAACAAAATGGAGTTACTAAAAATAGATAATGGTATTTACAATGGTTTCTAGTGATGAAAATCACTATTTTTGTAGGGGATTCTTCTGAAAATTTGACATACACTTCTTGGAGCTCCCTACTTGCTCTCTCTTCTTCTATGTCCACTTCTTTGATGTGCTTCCATGCTTTGTCCTTGACCTTGAGCTTCAACACTCCCCCCCCTCTCGAGTCTGTCGTCCCTGACAGACCCTTGTTGTAGTGATTGTTCCAAGTAGTGCCTTGAGAGGGAGTGTCCCTTCTGTATGAACACAAGTCGTCCGACGTTCTTCATCTATCACTGTGAGTCTTTGCAGGTTGTAGTCTCTTGGTATGTGTTTCTGCCTTGTATTCCAGCATGACTGTGTCGTTGTGAGTCTCCGTTGATGTTTTCTAGATCTTCCAAAGTTGATCTTCATAGTAGTCAAGCCAAGTACTCATAACCCATATTGAGTGATGGGTAAGTGTGTTCGTGCATGGGTTGAAAAAAAGTATGTGCCTTGTGCACGGCCTTGTAATGTAGCCCTACGCATGCTTACTTGGAAAATGCATTGGAAGAAGTATGGTGCAAAAATTGCGGGTCTTGAGCTAAGTGCTCAAGGGTATGCTGACGAAGAGGTTTCCTAAACTATCATGGTTATGGTGTTTCCAGAGTAAAGATACTTACCATGGCGAAGGTTGATGGATGTTTGCCTCTTCGTGTGGTACACTCGGCCTTTGGGATGGAACCTTGTTGATGAATGTCCATGTTGATTGTCCACTGATGAGATCTTTTGAGTGGTGGATCCCCTCTCCTCTTTTCAAAGCAACATTTGTCACTAACAATGTGCATTTCTGAGCTTGGGCTCATGCACGTTCACTTCCCTATATTGACACTCAGAGGAATATTGGACACGTGCCGGTTTCTAAGAGATTACCATGCTGATTGACATAGACCATTCACCAGTGCTACTGTTCCATACTGGTTCAGGAAATACTGAGAATTGAATTGCTTTATATTCCTTGGCAAGCAACATCGGATAACTACACCAAGCTGTGTTTCACATATACTCTTTAGCTCACCATATGCAGGAGTCTTCTCCTCTAGAACTACCTTTTGCAGATATCTCCTTGGATGCTCTGGTACATGAAGTAGTTAAGCATCACGCAAGTTGCGGACCTTCAAGCGCTTCATTCCTACCATGGTAAGAGAAAATCATAGCTGTAGATGCCATGTTCATGCCAAATGCTTGTCCTCTACCAGATAAGGCAGCAATAATCTCACTGCTGGCCGAGACACACTGGGAACAAGCTCTCTCCCACTTCTCTCTCTTTTTTTTTTTTTTTTTTTTTTTTTTTTTGAGGAACAGGATATCACAAAACAAGAACACAAAAGTTAGTATCAATAGAAATGTTCGACATATGTCACTGTGCTCTTGTGCATGGGATTCTCAAGTGTGTCTATGCACGGCCGTGTAATGTGGCCCTATATTAATGCATACTTTGGAAATGCATGACCTAAATGGTGCAAAAGACAGGGTTGTGCAAGGAGCACATGGTTGTTGTTCGTTCGAGGCTTTCGATGTTATTTGTGGAGGTTGATGCCGGCCTTAGTGGAGGTATCCATTGAGTCTCGAACTGATGTAATCCTCCTTATTGGAGTCCATTTTAGAACATCATTTGGCACTGTAGAGGTCACTTCAGGCGTCTTTCTCTTTGGATGCTTTCTGAACTGTGGTATCCAGTGTGGTTGATGCTTTGGTTCGGTGGAGGCTACTTGCACTTTTGGCTTCCAAACCCATATCCTTTTTGCATGTCTTCCTACTAATGTTGAAGAGCTGATTTGATCTTCCTTTGGTCTCTGTACGTGGTTCTTACCCTTTTCTCTTTTTGGCCTCTTTGTTGAAACCTTTTGCATGTGGGAGAACAAAGGTTGTTGTGGGTGTAGGATCTTCTTAGGTACCCACATCTGTAATTGCCCTTGTTGAGCTGCAGCTAACTTCTTAGGCACCCAAACTTGTTGGATATCTTGTGACGGAGCTTGTCTGAGCTGCTTCCTTCGTCTTCTGGCTTGGTTAGTGTGCATGGATGGGATTTGTGGGGGTAAGGCTGGTGGTTGCTCTCCTTTGCGTACCCAGATCTGCTTCATGCCCGGAACCGCTTTTTTATCGAATGGTGTCTTTCTATTTGATGTAGCAGTTGTCGTGAACGGTTGTGTTTGCTTGTGTGGTGGGCTCACTACTGTGGCTACTTGAGTCTTTGAAGAAGAAGAAAGATCCACCCGCCTTCGAACCTGGTCTTCCACGATTGACTCCTTCTGCATCATAGAGCTTTGGACACATACAACATCTTCTTTCATATGATTAGTCTTGGAAGAACTAAGAGAGTGTGTGGTGCCATGATCTAGGAGCATGCAGTTCTCTAATTCTAATGTAATGCATTGTTCATGTACCCAAACTTGAAGAATTTGACTTCTTAGGTTTAAGTTAACTGCATGGTCATAGATCCAATCTTGACCCAAGACAAGTGGTTCTGTAAGGTTCTCATCTTGACATACTAGCGCTTTGACTGTCATTGGAACATCTTGAAGGTAGATGGGAAGTTCCACCTCGCCCAAACAAGGGGTTTCCACACCTCCCAATCCTATGAGATAAGCTTCTATGGGATTGATGTTCAACCCCAAGTCTTGGCAGTAGGAAAGTTTAACTGCACTACTTGCTGCACCTGAGTCAATCAATGCTTTCACCGTCCTTGCACCCTTCCCTTGTCCTATCTCTATGGTCACAAAGGGTCTTGGGTCAATGACCTGAGAAGTCGCAATGCCTGACTTTTGACACATATCCATGTGATATTTTGGGGCTTTTGAGTTGACATCTAGGCCTAATCGCCTTAACTTATTTTGCCTAATACGCTCTCTGGCCTCTTCTTGTGCTTCTTCTCTCACTCTTAACTCTTCTTCTTTTCGCTTCTTCGCAGTGTTGAGTCTCATTAGCATATCCTCAGTAAGAGGTTCTTGATATAGCTTGACTCTACAGCCACTAATATAGTTTGGCAAGATATCTCCTTCTAGAGTGGCCAACTGAACTGCACCACTAGTGGAAATTCTATTAATGATCATGGGTCCATAACCTCTTTTTTCCAACTTACGGGCATGTTGTTTTAGTGTGTATACCAACACTAGATCTCCCTCTTTCAATCCCTTATCCTTGATGTGTGCATCAAAGTATGCCTTTTGCCTCTTCTTTGCAGCGTAGATGCCTGCTGCCGCTCGTAGCCTCGTTTCACCCAAGCGTTCGAGATCAAAGATCCTAGAGGACAATTCATGCCCATTCCACTCATACTCTTGTGCTACTTTTAAGGCAGGGATTAAGAAATCTAATGGTAGCACAGCGTTCTGTCCGAAGACCATCTGAAATGGGGTGGCGTTGAGTACCGTTTTGTAGGCAACTCGATAAGCCCAAACAGCATGATGAAGTTGTTTGTCCCAATCAGAGCGTTTATTATTTACCAATTTTGTCAATACGTTACAGAGGATCTTATTGGTACTCTCGGCTTGTCCGTTGGCTTGTGGATGATAGGGGGCGGATTTCTTATGTATCACCAAGAATTCTTGGAGAAGATTTTCAATGACTTCATTCAAGAAGTGTGTGCCTCTATCGCTCACCAACTCTATTGGTAGTCCATATCTCGTGAACACATTCTCGAATAAGAACTTAGCCGTAGTCTGAGCATCATTCTTTGTTGTGGCTTTGACTTCTACCCACTTTGTAAGGTAATCTGTGGCTACAATGATGTACTCTGCATGGGAGTTTCTAGCTGGGGGGTTAATAGGACCTATGAAGTCTATGCCCCACTTCGAAAATGCACGTCCTCCCATCATTGGCCTCAAGGGCATCTCGTCTTTTCTCACTGGATATTGTGCACGTTGGCAAGTGTCACATTTCTTCACATAGGTATGTGCATCCATATGAAGAGTGGGCCACCAAAGTCCTGAGAATAGAATGGTTTTAATCACTCGGTCAGGGCCAAAATGTCCACCTGCAACACCACTGTGTGCAGTCTCTAAGACCCTTAAATAGTCTGATTCATGAACGCACAGTCTTAAGTAACCATCTTTACCTCTTCGGTATAGGTTTTCTCCTACTAAGGCATAGCCTTGAGCCTCTTGCTCCATATTTCGTCTTCTTGCTAGACTAGCCTCTTTGGGTAATCTTCCCGATCTCATAAACTCTACCAATGGAGTACTCCAATCTGGAATTAATGATACTTGATAAAGGGTCGCATGCTCCACTGGTGGTTTCTCTCTACACATTGGACAATTCTTGATCCACTCATGTATTTCTTTGTCCATGCTAGGCCAATACACTCCTAAACGTTTCAAATTCTGCAATGTTCGTTGTTTAGAATAGTGATTTCCTAGCAATCCCTCATGAGCTTGCTGCAACCAACTACTATGTTCATCATCCTCGACACAACAAGCTAATACACCCTCAGTATCTTGTTTGTACATGCTTCCTGCCAATATGTGATATTTTTGTGATTTTACAATTTCTTCTTGTGATGTTTTCACATTCTTATTTGCAGGGCCGAAGGTTAGGACTGGTACCAACTTATTTGCCCATTTAGGAACAACTTCCAAATTGAACAGATAAGCATCAGGTAGTTCATCAGACACTCCTTGTGGTGACTCTCCTGAAGTAATGCGAGAAAGGTGATCTGCCCGAAGGTGGGTTCTACCTTTCCTGACAACAACTTCAAAGTCATACTCCATTAGTAAGAGGAACCATCTTACTAAGCGTCCAGTATTGCAAGGTTTATTGACCAAATATAACAAAGCTTGATGATCAGTGAAGAACTTGAACTTGTTGGCCAATAAATAGTGTCTAAACTTCTTTACAGCATATACCATGCCTAACCCTTCTCGCTCGGTTGTGGTATAATTTCTTTCGGCTGGGTTTAGTTGTCTACTAGCATATGCTATGGGCAAATCTAAATTCCCTTCACCTGTGGGTTGTGCCAGCACACATCCTATGGCATGATTGGATGCATCCACATGGACATGGAATGGTTTATTCCAATCAGGAGTGGTCAGTATTGGTGCTGTGCACAAACGTTTCTTCAGTTCATTGAAAGAATTCTCGCATTCGTCGTTCCACTCAAAATTAGACAACAAGGCATAAAGGGGTCTAGCTATGATCGCGTACATGTGGATAAACCTACGGTAATATCCACAATGGCCCATAAAGGCTTGTACCTCTTTAACATTCCTTGGCCTTGGCAGCTCCGCTATGGCTCGTACCTTATCTTCATCCGTTGAGATTCCATTCTTAGAAACAATATGACCGAGGATTTTACCTTGACGCACCATGAACACACACTTTTCTGGGTTCAGACACACTCGATATTCTCTACACTTGTTGAAGATTTGTCTGAGTTCAGGGATGTGAACCCTTCTTTCTTGGGAATGAGCACATAAATCATCCACATACACTTCTAAGCTCTTTCGCAAGAACTCTTTGAAGACATGACACATGAGCCTTTGGAATGTTGCAGGTGCATTGGTGAGCCCAAATGGCATCACTCGAAATGCAAAGATTCCCCACTCTGTAGCAAAAGCTGTTTTGTGTTGATCTTCTGGGGCAATGGCTACTTGATTGTAACCTGAAAATCCATCAAGGAAGCTATAAACTTCCTTGCCTGCAACACGCTCCAATAGGTGTTCTGTGATTGGAAGTGGATAACTATCTCTAATCGTGGCGGCATTAACTTTTTTAAGGTTAATACACACTCGCAACTTCCCGTTCTTCTTGGGTACCACAACAATGGGGGACACCCATTCGGTATGCTCAATCTCATAGATGAATCCAGCCTCAATCAACCTATCAATTTCTTCTTTGATTTTGGCTGCATAGGTATCATTATATGTGTAGGGCTTCTGTTTGGTGGGCTTAGCATCAGCAGTCATGGGGATAGTATGAGAACAAATTCTTGGATCTACCCCTTTCAAGTCTCTATAGTGCCATGCAAACACATCCCTATATTCCCTTAATAGAGCTATGAGCTCCATTTCTTCTCTTGCACTTAGATCATCTCCTATATATGTGCATCTCTCTTCGTTCTCTTCAATGGTCACTACAATCTTCTTGGTCTTTTCTTTATTATCATATGATTCTCCTATGATGGCCTCTCTCTTAGGCATTCGTACCAGAATTTTGCGGTCGTCAACTTCATATTTCTTGAAGTTTTCTGGTACTTCAAACAATGATTCCTCCTTTTCTTGTTTCACTGCTTTTCTTTTCTTTTTCTTTTGACTACTCTCACTTCCATCCTTTGAGTTTACTGTTTTAATACTTGTGAGAGGTTCTTCTTCTTTCTGGGTGAACACTCCTATATCTTCTAGATAGTGCTGCTCTGAGTTAAAGCAACTATCCATCACAATAGACTCCACTAGGGTCACATTCTTCTAGCAAGGGTTGACACATGAACACTGAGATATCATAACCCTCCTCATCACAATGAGGTGTCCATTGTTCCTCATTGACAGCAATGTCCATGGTGGCTAAGATTTCTGGCCAGCCATGAGGCTCAAACTCCTCATCTGGAAAGATCATCGGTGTGTAGGCTGGGTCCCTAACTGGTCTATCTCCTAGCGAAGTTCCTTCTTCTCTTGCCTTTAAACGTTTTTCCTCTTCCTTTGCGACCTTGCACATCCACAAATGAGTATCTTCATGCAGCCATGATGGATCAGGTGAACTTTCAGAATGCACAGAGATGGAATCTTCTTTCGCTTTGTGGATAGAATTCCACTGTAGGGGTGGTACATCTCTGAAGGTGTAATCCTTCAAATTGACCTTAGTGGTGACCCCTAAGTGCTGTAAGTACAAGGAGTTAGTTCCCCAATCCTGTACTATTTGCAATTGTCGTAGGAAGGGTCTTCCTAGGATCATCTCAAAGACATTATTTTTCTCAAAGTCACATATAGCAAATATGTGCTCAAATTCTACACCACAAGTGGTTAGAGTGATCCCTTCTAGCAATCCTAGAGGTCTTTCAAAATGACCATCAGCCATTTGAAGCTTCATTCTAGTTGGTCTTAATGTGGGCTTGCCCCATTGCTTCCACAAGGAGGTGGTCGCAATAGCAACACCAGCACCTGAATCTATGATTGCTTTGGTTGTGTAACCTTGGTAGGTGATGGGAAGATAAGTATTACCTTCTTCACCCTCACACATGTCCCCTATTTTGTCTAGAGGTATCTCTGGTACCCTTTGCTTGGAGCCTGCTTTTGGCATGTTGGAATCAAGTTCTGGAACCTGATCCTTCACATGATTCCAGAGCTCAGGTTTTGCTTTGAGCAGCTCTTCTACAGTGAGATGACACTGAACCTTAGTGTTCTTCACGACATAAGTGTTCCTTGGAACCACTGAGTCTTCATTTCTTACCAGTATTGTGGGAGCTCTAATCTGGAGTGATTCAGATTCCCATGGGCCTGGAAATTGAGGCAGTTCTTCTAAGGTATTAGATTCAAAATCTAACCTTTCGTCCTCTTGTTGTTCTGCTTCATCTTCGTAAATAGATGGGATGTCTTGGGGAAATTGATCATGAAGATCATCAATCTCAGGAATAGGAGGGGAATTACCCTTCTCCTTGGCCCATTTCTCTTCTTGTATTTCCCGCAAGAATTCTTGAGAGTACTGTTGAATAGAAGGAGGTATTCCAGCATCCGTGGAATTAGGAACATAAGCTCCCCTGGGTGGTGAGCTTCCTCTTTCAATAACTGGTTGAGCCTGTGGAGGTAAAGAAACTTGTGGTTTGTTTACCAACTGCTCTAATCGTTCTAGTAAGCCCTGGAAATGCAAATCCGATTTGATAGAGTTTGTCTGATTGAACTTTTGACTAGTCTCAAGTATGGCTTGAGCTTGTTCTACCATTTTCATGCACATTTTCATCCGTTCAATCTCTAAATCTGCTCTAGGGTAACTCTTGTCTAGGTTTGCCGCTGTAGGCCCTTCTTGAAGTCGAGCCTGGTAGGCCTTGAACATCATGTCCAAGCCTTCTGGGGTTGGATCTGCAAGAACAGACCCTGGTTGCGGTCTATTTACAATGGGTGGTGGGGTGGGATGAGGTGGAGTGGATGGAGTTTCGGCATGTGAGGGGCTTTGAGATGCAATGTCTTCTATTTTTGTTTTCGCTTCTTTTAAGCTGTCTTCTAGTTCCGATAACTTTTTATTCCACTTGCGATTGGCCTTCTCTCTGGTATCCTTCCATGTTCTTGTTTTCCTCTTACTAGGCTCTCCCGATTCACTCGACTCTGATTGTTCTACTGGTTTATCCTGTTTTAAGGCTTGTGCTCTAGTGACAGCTTGTATAGGAGCCACATTGCTACTACTTGAACTTGGATCTGCCACTAAGCCTACCACATTAATGGGTGTAATCTTGGGTGCACTAGAGGGGTTTCTTGGACAATCTCTGGGGAGGTGGTCTTTGCCACAATCAGGACAAAAAGCCTGTATTGTGATAGCCTGTCCTTGACTCGGAGATGGTGGGTGGGGACAGTCACGAATGAAATGGTCACCATGACATCTGAAACAAGATCCTCTAGGGGCTTGTGGTCTCATTTGTCTCAACTGGGGCCTAGGGTTAGGATTTGTGTACATGACATTGGAGTATTCTGGCTCCCAATTTTGCTCCATAGGCGGTGCCTCATATTGATACGAGTAAATCTCACTATGTTCAGGTGACTCTGTGTAATAAGCATGTGGACTACCTTCATGGGAGTAGTCTGAACTATGAGCATGAGAGTCATTATCTGGTATCAATGGGGTTAGTGGCACCAAAGCTCTATTTGGATTTTCCTCTCCCACAGCATACTTGACTGGAATCACGTTGGCTGGAGCTGGTGGTTGGTTTACCAAGACAGGTTGTGGCCTATATGGTACCTGATATTGCTGTTGTGGTCTGTAATATGGCTGTTGGTATTGATTCTGATACCTACCTTGTGGGTAAGGTTGCTGATAATTTTGTCTAACAGCCTGCCTATTGTAGGGACAATCTTGAGCCGTGTGGTTTGTGTATTTTCTCTCAATAGTGCAATATGGAGCATTCCTTTCTCTAATGTTTTGGTTTTGCATTGGGCATACGTTAGCCATGTGGTCACCTCCGCAAGTATAGCACCGATTCAATGAAGTGACTCTCTGTGTTTGTTTATTTTGGACTCCCAGCTTCTTGGCAACTTGCTCAGCTATCTCTTCTATTTCTGTGGAGGTCTTTGAAGTATGACTAGTAGAACTATCCGAATCTTTGTAGAGTTTGGACAATCCTAACTCCTCACCCAAGTTATCTTCTATGTCTATGCACGTCCGCACACACTCTTCTATGGATCTAGGATCTTTCAAGTATACATAGGATCTTAACTTTGTGCTCAATAAGCCATCTAAAAACAAAGCCACTTGTTTGGCTGGTGTGGGTAGCTCTGGAGCAGGGCATCTTTCTAGGTACTGTCTGAACCTTCTACCTGCTAGTCGCACTGTTTCTTGGGGTGTCTGCTTGAAACTATGGATCAGGGACGATGTGTTATGCCTGATACCACTCTTGGAAAATTCTACAATGAATTCGTCTAGCAGTTGACCTATATCGCGATAGCTGCTTCTACTCAATGGTTGAAACCAAGCTAAGGCAGTGCCTTTAAGGGTCAAACCAAATGCCTCGTACTGGGTGAACCAGTCCTCGATTTGTTCGGCTCTCAGCACTTGTTTGTACTCGGCCACATGATCATAAAGATCTCCTGACCCGTCAAAATAATTCTTCATTGCCTTGATCACTTGAGTGGGTCTGAGGGTTCTAAGCAATGGAAATTCATGTTCATTTCTTTGTTGCCTATGTGCTTGATATCTCTCTCTTTCAGGTCTTTCATTTTCAAATCCTGACCTATTCCTGCCCACTGTGTATGCAAAACTTACCTCCGGTCTCTCTCTAGTTCTTTCTCTCTGGGCTTCCTGAGCTTGGGATGACCCTACTCCTTGGAGGCCGTGGAAAACATTGGATCTTGGTGGGGGGAAAATCAATTCATTCTTCCAAGTATATGCATGTCTATCATGTTCTGTTACCAAGAAAATTTTCTCTGATGTGTTATCCAGGTAGACAACCTTTCCTGGTATCTCTGGATCCTTGAACTCGTAGATGATGACTATGCCCAATTGGCTAGGTTGTTCTGGCTTGAATCTCCAAAAGGCTTCCTCTGTTTCTCTATTCAAAAATAGTTCTATGCTTTTGTTGTCTTGAGGGATCCAGTCTGGAGTGATCACTCGGGTCAAAACTGACTTGCCTCTAGGAGTCTGGGGTCCTTGTCCTATATTTCCTTGTTCTAGGTCTCCTATCTCATTCTCATGAATGATATTTCCAAACTCATCGGTCCTATCGGGTTGGTTGGTAACCACATACATGGTTCCTTCCTTATCAATGTATGAACCCTCTTCGAACTTGACCACCGGGTGTTCAAGTCCAAAGGATTGATCTGGATTTTTGAGTTGGACCACTGATCGCCTCAGACCATCCTCATAGATGCGAGCACCTAATTGGTTGGTCCGAATATATTCCAACTGTGTCTTATAGGGACCTTCCGGTGTTTGTAGATGGGCAGTCCCTGAGCCACCTGCAGGTTTTCCCATACTAAAAGACATTTCTGAATCACTTGTGTCTGATCTGAGTAAAAGATGACCACTTAGTTGTTGTGCCCAAGACTTGGATGTATGGTTGACACTAGCCTCAGAAGATCTAATGCTTTGTTTATCCTTGCCTAAGTGTCTACCAGATCTCAGGTTCATAAGCTTTAGTCAAGAGTCCAAATTTTCCCTTTGGTATGGTTCAAAATCCTTTAGAGCCCCCTTGGTTCCCTAGTCCCACCTGAGGGTCAACTTCAAATTATCCTATCTCAAAATCAACACATTATTCTTGAAAAAAACAGTTGAGATCATGTAGGATTTGAAACGAGCTTTCCAACAAGCTATAGAGCTCAAAAAATGGACTTTGGATGAGAAAGTTATGTCAAATCAGGCTCCTGGGGGTCAAAACAGGCAAACAGGACCTTTGGAGAAAATCGCGATTTTGTGAACTTTCTGAAAATCGCGATGCTGTGAAGTCAAAAAAATCGCGATTTTGAGCAGAAAATCGTGATTTGAAAATCGCGATGTTGAGCAGAAAATCGTGATTTGAAAATCGCGATGTTGATCACAAAATCGTGTTTCTGAAAATCGCGATGTTGATCACAAAATCGTGTTTCTGAAAATCGCGATGTTGATCACAAAATCGTGTTTCAGAGAATCGCGATGTTGATCACAAAATCGTGTTTCTGAAAATCGCGATGTTGATCACAAAATCGTGTTTCTGAAAATCGCGATTTTGAGCAGAAAATCGTGATTTGAAAATCGCGATGTTGATCACAAAATCGTGTTTCTGAAAATCGCGATGTTGGTCACAAAATCGTGTTTCAGAGAATCGCGATGTTGATCACAAAATCGTGTTTCTGAAAATCGCGATGTTGATCACAAAATCGTGTTTCAGAGAATCGCGATGTTGATCACAAAATCGTGTTTCTGAAAATCGCGATGTTGATCACAAAATCGTGTTTCAGAGAATCGCGATGTTGATCACAAAATCGTGTTTCTGAAAATCGCGATTTTGACTCAGAGAATCGTGATTCACAAAATCCTGTTTTTGACTGAAAATCGTGTTTTCTCAGAATCGTGTTTTTGACATGAAAATCGCGATTTTGAGCAGAAAATCGTGAATTGAAAATCGCAATTTTGAGCAAAAATTCGTGTTTTCTCAAAATCGTGTTTTTGACTTGAAAATCGCGATTTTGTCCCACAGAATCGTGTTTTTCTCAAAATCGTATTTTTGGCTGAAAATCGTGATTTGTGAGAATCGCGATTTTGAGCAGAAAGTCGTGTTTTTCACCAAATCGTGTTTTTTGCTGAAAATCGTGATTGGTGAGAATCGCGATTTTGAGCAGAGAATCGTGTTTTTTCAAAATCGTATTTTTCACATGAAAATCGCGATGTTGAGCACAAAATCGTGTTTTTGAAAATCGCGATTTTGAGCAAAAAATCGTGTTTTCACAGAATCGCCTTTTTCACAAAATCGTGTTTTTGCTGAAAATCGTGATTGGTGAGAATCGCGATTTTGAGCAGAGAATCGTGTTTTTTTGAGAAAAACACAGAATCGCGATTTTTTCAACCAACTTTTAGGCAGGAAAACTGAAAATCGTGATTTTTCAAAAAATTTTGAATTTTCACAGAATCGCGATTTTCATCACAGAATCGCGTTTTTTGGCGGGAAATTCAAATTTCTGAGCGCCGGCTATGGCGAGCTCCGTATGAGCAGAAAATCATGAAAAAAATGCAGCGCTTGCTCTCCCTTGCACCTCCTAACTCCTTCCCACACAATAATGCATGAAAAATGGTATGAAAATGGTGAAAATGCACTAAAAAACAAGAATTTTCTATGAAGAAGAAGATGGAAGAAGGTGGAGATGATGATGATGATGAAGATGAAGAGGAAAAAACAGAAAATGAACTGAAATGACAGTTTTTTTACCTTCCAACGTCGCAAATCTACGATCTTACCATCACAACGCTCGTCCTCGAAGCTCTCTCCCCGGCAACGGCGCCAAAATTTGGTGTAGCTCAAGCGTAAGCACCACCTCCTTTAATTGTCAATCCGCGGAGACGTGAGGACCGGTATGAAGACCACGAGCAAGTGAAGGCACAAGTGCGTGAGTGAAAGCACACAAACATGCACACACATACACACACACGCGCACAAAGTAAGATCAAAGAGAGGAACAATGGAAAGCTTAGATTGCAAAAGAGTTCTCTTACAAAAGTTCTATTCTCTAACAAGCTAACCTCAAAAATGAGCTCTCTAGCTCTTTTTATAGTTTTTGACTAGTTTTGGCCCTGTCCAGACCTAGTGTCCGGCCTAGTTAAAAATTAGGTTCCAGGGCTTATTTGAGGGCTCAAACGAAGTCTAAAAATTATGAAAATTGGTACGATGGTACTTCTAATACTCCTCAAGCTCGAGGACTCCTCGGCTTGAACAAAATGGAGTTACTAAAAATAGATAATGGTATTTACAATGGTTTCTAGTGATGAAAATCACTATTTTTGTAGGGGATTCTTCTGAAAATTTGACATACACTTCTTGGAGCTCCCTACTTGCTCTCTCTTCTTCTATGTCCACTTCTTTGATGTGCTTCCATGCTTTGTCCTTGACCTTGAGCTTCAACAGGGAGACTTTCCAACAACTTGGATTGGTAAGAGAAAAAAAAAGTAAAAAAGATGCAACCACAAAGTGAACACTAAGAGGTAAGTTTCTTTTCTCACAAGTTTACTCAAGATCATGATTTTTTGGCAAAAGTAGAAAAGGAGAAGGAAGCAAAAAATTTTAGTATTGAGAGATTATGAGTAATAGAGAGAGATAGAAATCATGGTTCTGAGCTGAAGTTATCAAAGCAATTTTTTCAAGGATCATATGTCACCAAAGAAAAGGTAATCATAATGTGATTCCATTTTTTATGTGTTTTTCAATATTTTGAGTGCATACAGCATAGAAATTTTGACGATTCAAAATCACAATTTTTGGCAATGTGCATTTCAATAGGACAAAATGAATTTTTCAATCTCTCTTTTATTGCATGTATTTAAAATTTTGTAAGTGCAATGGAATAGTGATTTTTCAATTGAAATGAATTTTCAAAATTTTTCAATTGGAAGTTGAAAGAAGATGTTTGTTCTTTGTTGAGGACTATTCTTGAGAGACAAATTCAATCAGAAGTTGAGGAAAATTGGAAAAACGTTTTTACGATTGCTTTGTTTTTCAAGGATTCCTAGGTACACAATGCCTCATAAACTAGTAACCCTGATTACGATGAATAATAAGGACAAGACAAATCCTTTGTTGGAGTTTGAGGTCTGTGGAAGCACACAAACAACACAAGGAAGAAGAAGAAGAAGCTTGGAGAACAACACACAATGCTGAATGTATTACCAAGAGAATGTACAAAGATAAGTGACACATTAGGGTTATAGACATATATACAAGCCAGGGGAAAAAACCTCCTAAAGAGGGAAAAAGGTGCCTTGACATCCTAGTGTGTTCACACATTTGCAGTGAACAAGAAGCTGGCACATGTATAAGGAAGTCCCAAGCTATGTGGGATCAATCCACAAAAGGAAGTAAGCCCAATGCTTTGCGAAAAGCTTGAAACTTCTCCCTAGGTAGAGCCTTTGTGAAAAGGTTTGCAATGTTTTCTTGTGTGTGCACATGCCAAACTGATCTCTCCAGCACATAATCTCTCCTTGACATAATGATAGTGCACCTCAATGTGCTTAGAGAGAGCATGGAACACAGGGTTCCTCACAACTGCCAATGCACTCTAACTGTTAGTGAAGTGGTGGTGGTAGAAGACTGACCAATAATCAAATCAGCCATAAGGTATCTGAGCCACACACTCAATAGTCATTATGAAAGCTTCCCTATACTCAGCCTCACAACTAGAAGTGGCCACAGTAGGTTGCTTCTTGCTCAACCAAGATATGCATGAGCTACCAAGCATGAAGCAAAAACCACTGGTGGATACATAAGTGTCATAACAACCAACCTAGTCAGAGTCAGAAAAAGCATGTAAATCTAGCAATAGTGATCACCCCTTGGGATAAAACAATCCAAGTAGTCGGGTACCACTCAAGTAGTGAAAGATGTTCCTAACCGCCTACCACATCTTGGCACATGGGCAATGCATAAAATTGCTCATATGTGAGATACCGAACTGAATATCTGGATGGGTAATGCATAAGTAAATCAAGCATCCAACAACCTACCTATAGAGAACAACATCAAATGCATCTCGGGTATCATGAAGACTCAACAATTAACCTGTGAGAAGGCCGACAATGAAGAGTACATGAGAAGGCATGGACCACTCAAAGAACTTTTTGATTGATGCTTTAGAAGACAAATACAAACGAGCACATGCGAGATATTATCAACAGACAAACTATACACATCATGTCAATAAAATATCACTAAAAGGAGAAAAGTCCTTTTAGGACAGATGGATTAAATACAAAAAGAATGACATCTCATTCCAATGTGAACCTATAGGGGCAGAGATTGCATCAAAAAGTATTTGAAATATCTTTTAGTATTCTTTTGGCCAAATTATACATATGGATCTATGTATAGTTTTTGAATCCATGAAATTGGTGAAATGAGATGCCATTATTCTTCTAATCTTTTCAATGAGCTTGACTTTGGAAAATCTCCTCTCTATCTGAGGCACTCTTTCCTTCTATAGCCAAAAATACTTTCTACGTCAGAGACCTCTGCATCCAATGCATAGCTAGAATATGAGAGAAAATAACTAGCTCTAGAAGCATTCAAGCTTGGGGCATAGCCAAATATCTTGAATGATGATGTTCTCTCAAGAAATAACACCCTATATGCATTAAATGGCAATGAGGAATAGCTCATATATTTAGATAGGGTCTTGAAAGAGAATAGTGCAAAATCAGGGTCCTCACTATGAAGCTTTTGGAAGATAGTGAATCACTGAATGTATATCCACTTTTTCTTTTCCTTTATTCTCTAAAGATTTCCTTGTGCCCTTCCTCTAGTTAGAAAACTATCTTCATCTAATATAGATTGCAAAAAAAGCAACAAAGAAAGATTAGTATGTATTGTGGAAAATGAATCATGCTGTATAGAAATTGTAAAACATTAAAAACTCAAAAAATGATATGAGTCAAGGGACATGACCAATTCAAGGGGATAAGGCATATCAAAAGATCTTGGATGAGCCTAATCCCTTGAATCGATCACTCCTCAAAATCTCAAGAAACCATACATATTTATCCTATTTATATAACAATAACCTATGAATGATGAGGGATACCTTAGTTGTATATGGAAAAAAGTGAAAAAACACTATTTTTGAAATGAATCTATGACATGACCAATTTATGGGATTAGGCTCATTGAAAAATCTTGGATGGGCCTAATCATTTGAATTGGTCGTATATCACAATCATTACAAATAGAGGTAAATCTTCCTATATTTAATGTCAACATCTATGAATGGTGAGGAATAATGGTATTGCATAGGAAGCAAGCCAAAAAACTCATGTAATTGAATTAATCTAGGACCTGAACAATTCAAGTGAATAGGCTCATCAGAAAGTCTCGGATGGGCCTAGTCGCTTGAATTGGTCGTGTCTCATAGATCAATCATACTTGCAAGGCAAATGATTTTGGACATATCTTAACCTCATCTTCATCATGAATCAATTCTTCAACATCAATTCTTATTGTTCCTTTTTCCTCAACAACCTCCACAAATGAGTATCCTTGTCCAAACGAGTAAATCCCCACATCTTTCTGTCACTCGTCAAAATCTTCATATGCAAGTGTTGGCTTCTCTACAAGCACTCTTTCATAGTAGCTAGAAAGAGCTTTTGATGAATCTTTGAATGTATCATTTGACAAGCTTAAGTTAAGTCTTAGAAACTCCTCTTTACTTTCTTCATTCTCATTTATAAACTTCCTTGAAGTTTTTTCAAATTCAGCTATTGCAGCAAGGTAATAGTCTTCTCTAAGGTTCAAGAGCTCTTGTATGCAATATGAAGGAATAAAGTTCTTCCCATAGATAAAGTAAAATGAAAGTTTTGGGATAAGAACTTATTTTTTTGAGAACTTTTGATCTTTTGCTAGCTTTCTAATGGTCGTAACAACAACCATTTTCATGTTGTGGGCGAAATTCCATCTTGCCAGTAAAGGGGAAGCCTTCTTACACTTTCTAATTATTCTGGACCTATCCAAAGGATCCTTCCCAAAGGTGCTTGGGTGAATATATTTCTTGCAAGAGATAATAACTTCCTGTCCATTAATTATGCTTGGGAAGCTATTCCACTCATCCATAAGAAATGGATTACTTTTCTCTACAAGTGCTTCAAAATCAAAAGTGGAATGGAACATTTTCATTGCATCTAAAAAGTGGTTAACTCTCAAGCCCTGTTGAACCATGAAGTCCAGTCGTTTCTCAGATGGAGAAACATTGAGAATTGCATTCTTCTCTTCAATCTCAAAATCCTTGAGGGCTCTTCTTAAAAATGCAAGGAACGACGGATGCAAGCAAATAGAGGCAGTCAAAGATGGTCAAAGATGCGCTATTTCTTGAATCAGTCATGTATAGAATTCGAGGTAGGAGTGCTTGAGTGTGGATGCATAAATTTGTTTAAGGTAGAAAATGAGCAAAATCTAGGGGACCTGATATTTATAGGGGAAGAGAGAATAGCAATGGTTAAATGATGTGCACCAATGAGAGCTTGACACATGGTAATCCAACCTCAAAGTTTACAATGATTAAATGTGGACCAATAAAATATGCCATGTGGCAATACGTTACAATCTACAACAATTGAATGATGTGGAACAATTGAAGGGTGCCACGTTGCACCAACGATCAACACAACCTAGAGACCCTATAAAGGCTCCTCACTTCATTTGTGCCATTTTTTTGTGATCTTCCTTCTATCTCTTAGTTCCCATAGTTGTCTTTTGCAATCCTTCTTCAAACCTCTTCTGTAAGAAACAATCATTCCTTGTTGAAGTCTCTTGGTGTGCAAGGTAAGACATGAATGATTCAAGCAATTAGGTTCATCAAAGAACCTTGGATGGTCCTAATTGATTGGATCGGTTGTGTCCAAAGAGAATAAGTATATGATGGTTAATTACTCTTCCTGGTTTTAAAAGTGCTTGTTTAGTTGGTGTGAGATAAATTTCATATTCAACAATTCTTGAAGTTGAAGTTACACTGAGGTGACCGATTCAAGTGATATAAGCCATCAAAAAAGCACTGATGGCCCTAATAGCTTGAATTGGTCCTATGCATTGATGCCAATTGTTTAATTTCAATTTACTTTTTTTTTGAGTATTAGAGGCAAATTATTTGATAAATGCCATTGAATACACATGAAAGCACTTTAGATCTTCCAATTTTTGACATGACTGATTCAAGTGATTAGGAGAATTGGAGATTTTTGGATGGGCCTTATCGTTTGAATCGATCGTGTGCATTGAAACCAATGCTTGAACTTTTATTAGATAGATTATTTAAAAATTTTCATGGAATACACATGAAAGCACTTCAGAGCTCCCAATTTTTGACATGACCAATTCAAGTGATGAGGGGAATCAAAGATTTTTGGATGGACCTAATTGCTTGAACTGGTGATGTGCATTGAAACCAATTTTTGAGCTTTTATTTGATTTTTCTAGGTATTAGAGATAGATTATTTGGAAATTATCATGGAATACACATGAAAGCACTTCAGAGCTTGAATTATTTGACACGACTGATTCAAGATAAGTGGAATAAGAGATTTTTGGATGATCCTAATCGTTTGAATTGGTTGTGTCTTGAATTCTTTGATTTTCTTGCTTTTGTACTCTCATATCCATATGTTTGATCCTCCTATCATTGATTTTGTCAACAAATCATGGCCATGACAAAGATGACTACTAGAAAGATGTACACTATTGAAGAGCAAAATCATAGGGACCTGCTCCACAAAGCCAAGCTAATGAGGATAAGACCATAAACACCTAGAATCAGGGTGATCCTCAAAAGACATATACAAAGAAGAAGGTAAAATACCATGTCAAATCGTTGAGGGAAATCAAAAGATTTCATAAGTGTCTGGGACTCCTCATCCCAAGACTCTCATTCATGGGAGTTGTAAAAGAGATCTCTACCAAGATTTGCTCAATGATGAGGACAACCTCATTCGTGAATGTCCAATGGCAAACCCAAGCTCTTCGATGCTTGTAAGAGGCTACAGAAGACATTGCAATTGACTTCATGAATGATTCTTACTTATGTGTTGCACATTGTCACAAAGCGACATTTATGACCAAGGACTATGTTGTTGTGTCTAGGCTAAGGTAAAAATTTGACAAAGCCATTGTACCTCTTGGTATCAATGATAAAAAATTCTTTGATATTCTCAATATTCCTCTAGCAAGAAACCCTAAGCCAATTTTAGTAAAAATTGAAGAGATCTCTTCTGACGAACACATGACAAGAAATGCAGTAGATTCTGGTGAGGAGAAGAGAAAAAAGAATCTTATGTCAGAAGAAGCTATTGTCCTTGAAGACATTTAGAGGTTGAGGAAAGCAAACTCAGAGCTTTTAAAGAAAGCAGATGGAAAAGTCATTGTGAATGTCTCAATGCCATGGGAGGCGAGTACATGCCCGACATAAGGCCCAAACAAAACAAGATGTTGAGAGATTTCAATGTTGAAATCTCTGTCAACATTTTCAACATAGCTCTCAAGTATTATCTACATGCCATAATATGTTCATCATTTTTTCAGTAATTGAAAGCCTCCCTGATGCATCTCGTCTCGATTTTTTATTGTAGGGTCCTACTCTAGAAATGTGGAGAGATTGTTTCAAGAAAGGTCTTTATCTTGTATCCATATGTGACTTAGTGTATACTTTTTGAGCATGGAGAAATTGATCATTTTCTCAAGAATTTTAGTGAGGATATAGAATATATTATTTATCCATATGTTGAAAATTAAGTTTTCATAATATCTTCCATATAAAGTCATTCTTTTACTAAGGTTGAAGTTTTATTAACGAGTATATCTTATATTTCCAGGGATCATTGGAGTTTAATAATAATTGACTTCAATGAATACCAACCTTTATTTATGAACTCCCTCCAATCACAACATGGCAATTGCAAATTATAAGTTCTAGTAC
>CM035412.1:150923281-150928281 GCA_020310875.1 Ceratopteris richardii
CATTGCAAGCTACATGATTAGAACACCCTGAATCAATATAAAACAAATGATCATCATTGATACCTGACTTGGAAGTCGTATTCATGATCAATAGAGAGTCATCTTGCTCCTCTGTGTAGTTGTTGTAGTCTTTCCTATTTCTGAATCCTCCTTGGTAGTTACCATTATGGTTGTTGTTGTAATTGTTGTTGTAGTTATTGTTGTAGCCATTGTAGCCTTGGTGTTGGTTGAACCTTCCTCTGCCTTGAGAGTATCCACCTCTTTGATAGCCTCTTCCTCTCTGATTTTTGTAGTTTCTGTAGCACTCATCTATGGTGTGGTTAGACAATCCACAAATATTGCATGGTGATGAATTGTAGGGTCTCCCCCTACCTTGCTTACCTCCTCTGCCCCTGCCTCTTGAAGATCTACCTCTCCCTGCATAGTTGGCTTGGGAGGTAGAACCTTCATCCTCTTGCTTTTTACCTTTACCTTTGTCTTTAATCTTTTTATCAGTATATAGGGCAGAAGGAGTGTTACCTTTAGATGTATCTCCAATCTTTGTGAAATTTGCTTCATGTGTGAATAGTTGGCCCATCAGGGTTGTGAGATCTGGGGTATGCATATCCATGTAGAGATCCATTGCAGTGGTGAAGCTTTCCCACTTATCATCTGCCTTTAGTCCATTGGTTACTTGCCTTACTATTTGTTCCTCTTCAATCTCCTCTCCTATGCTTGCTAATTGGTCTGCCACATCCTTGATCTTGTTCACAAATTCTGAGACTGATTGCTTTGGTTGCTTCCTAAGGGTTGTGAATTCAATCCACAATTGATTCTTCCTGGCCCTTGTATTAGATGAAAAGTATGATGACAAGGTTTCCCAAGTTTCTTGGGAAGTCTTACAATTCCTGATGTGAGGTAAAAGGAAATCAGATATAGAGTTAAGAAGATAAGACCTTGCCAATGCATCTTTTGCACACCATGTATTAAGCCTTTCTTGTTCTTCCTTGGTGGGTAGACCCCTTGCTTTGAATGAGGGCAATTCCTCATCTCCTGAGATGAATCCAAATAGACTTCTTCCTTGTAGATAGGTCTTCATCCTCAGAGACCAAGCTTGATAATTGTTCCTGTCCAATTTGTCAATGAATGAAGGAAAACCATCTCCCATGTTACCTTGTTTGCTCTGATACCACTGTTGGGAAAGATGGATGGATCCTCCTCTCTCTGCCCGCGAGTTTTCTTCTCACTTTTATATGAGTTGAAGTTGATTTGAATTTCAAATTCAAATCTAAGGCTCCCTATAATCACTCCTCTAAAAGTAGGGAGATATTCTCTCAACTTATACCATCTAATTCCACGAATCTATTAGGTAAGTGATTACATAAGAATGCCAAGTCATTTAGACTTTTACAAGAGGTAGAAAAGTAATAACTCATAAGCTAGTGTTTCTATGCTACTTGCTTCATGTGAAATCTTCTTCAAGGATTCCGAGCCAAATGTGTAGGCTTGATTTGCACCAACAACTCCCCCTCAAGCCAATCACTTTGGCTTAGGTCTTCATCTTCAATCTTCAATTACATCCTGCAATCCAATCATGGATTTGAATCTGCATAATTTATTTCCATCCAAAGCTTTAGTGAGTAAATCTGCACATTGCATATTAGTAGACACATAGGTCAACTAAATGTCTTTGCTTAACAACTTCTCTCTCACATAGTGGTAATGAACCTCTATGTGTTTTGTCCTAGCATGATATATTGGATTAGCTGCAAGGTGAAGAGAGCTTGTGTTATCTCGAAAGATAATTGGGGGCATAGTGTATAGGCCTAGCTCTGTATACAAAAGCTTTAACCAAATAGCTTCTTGAGTGGCATTGGATAGCCCTCTATACTCTGCTTCAGTGGATGACAATGCCAGTGTTGGTTGTTTCTTGGCTGACCAAGAAATAGGTTTATCACCTGCAAAAGATAAGTATCCTGATGTGCTCCTCCTATCATCCTTGCATCCTGCCCAATCTGCATCTGAATACACTTTGATGTCAATGTCTGATGTATAAGGAAAGTACAAACCATGATTCTGAGTTCCCTTTAAATACTTCAAGATCTTCTTTGCAGCCTCAAGGTGAGGTACCCATACTTTGATATCCTGTAATATCTTGGACTTCATCCCCTTCATGAGCACTTAGCTTTAGGTTGACCTCCATTGGAGTACTTGAGACTTTAGCATCCTGCAAGCCAAACTTCTTTAACATGTCCTGCACATACTTCTTCTGAGTGATATATATACCTGAATTAGTATAAACCAATTCAAGTCCTAGAAAGTATTTCAATAATCCAAGATCATTGATCTTGAACTCCTTCATCATCTGATTTTTGATGCTTCTGATTCCTTGGACATCAGTACCTGTAAGATGATGTCATCAACATAAACACAGAGATAGATTACCTCTGAATTGCTCCTTTTGATAAACAATGATGTATCTGCCTTGCTCATAGTAAACCCTTGGTCTTGGAGGTATGTTGTCAGTCTATAATTCCATGCTCTAGGTGCCTGCTTCAATCCATATAAAGCCTTCTTCAATTTACAAACATAATTTACCTTCTTGGGATCTTCATAGCCAAGTGGTTGTGACATGTAGACTTCTTCAGATATCCATCCATTCAAGAAAGTATTCTTGACATCCAATTGGTACATGTTCCAATTCTTGGATGCAGCTATACTCACCAATACTCTGATTGTTGGCATCTTAGCCACAGGAGAAAATGTCTCCTCATAATCAATGCCTTGGGTTTGTGCAAAACCCTTGGCTACCAACCTAGCTTTGTACCTGTTGATTGTACCATCAGAGTTCCTCTTTAGTTTGTAGATCCATCTGGATCCTATCACCTTCATAGAGTCCTTTTTTGGTACCAAGTCCCATGTGTCACTCTCCTTGAGAGCTTCTATTTCTTCATCCATAGCTCCTTTCCATTCTGGTTTGGTGATTGCCTCTTCATATGAACCTGGTTCTTCACTTAACAAGTCCTTTGCAAGATAAATTGAATGCTTAGTGACAAGAGATGTATCATACCCATATCTGATAGGCTTCTTACTTTCTCTCTGAGATCTCCTCATTGCTTGAGTTGAAGATTCTGGTATATCCTCAAGCTTCTTCATCTTTATCTTGCCTCTAGACTTCCATGCCTTGAATTCTTCAAGATTGATTGTGTCATCATCTTCTGAACTTGAGTCTTCCTTCTGTATTGGTTCCTCCTTTGAGAGTTTTGGAAACTCCTCTTCCAAATCATAGGGTAGACTAACCTTCCTGCATTCATTCTCATACCGTGAGTCATTCTCATCAAAGATGACATCTCTGCTTACCTTGAACCCTTTATTGGTTGGGTTGTAGAATCTGTACCCTTTTTGATTTAAGTCATAACCAATGAAAATACATTTTTCTGCTTTAGGGTCTAGCTTTCCCCTTACCTGTGAGGGAATATGCACATATGCTACACAACCAAAAATTTTGCAATGATCCAATGATGGTCTCTTACCATACCAAGCTTCATAAGGTGTCATTCCATCAAGTGACTTTGATGGCAATCTGTTTATGAGATAGGTGGCAGTAGATACACTCTCTGCACAAAGATAATTTGGCAACTTCTTTTCATTAAGCATGGACCTGGCTGTTTCAACTATAAGTCTATTCCTTCTTTCAACTACCCCATTTTGTTCAGGTGAGTACCTTGCGGTTATCTCCCTTTTGATGCCTCTTTCCTGCAAGAAGTTCTCAAACTCATTTGAGAAGTATTCACCTCCTCCATCTGACCTTAGCTTCTTCAAGTTCCATCCTGTTTGATTTTCAACTAGTGCAAGATACCTTTTGAAACAATTAAGCACTTCATCCTTGTGCTTCATAAAATATAACACATTCCATCTGCTATAATCATCAATGAAAGACACATAGTACCTTGATCCTGAAATGGAGGGATCCTTGCTAGGTCCCCAAACATCTGTGTGTACCAAGTCTAGGTAGTTTTTTCATGCATAAAACCTTTCCTTGTATAAGGTAACCTATGAGACTTACCAAATTGACAAGCACCACATTTGTAAATCATGTGTTGCTTGGATACATTAGGTATCCCAAGCACACATTGATCTCTGCTCATTTGCTTCAAGGTCCTTTCACCTATGTGCCCTAGTCTCTTGTGCCACATTTCAAGTTCTGAAAGTGTCTGATCCTTGTAATTGTATAAAGCAATGTTTTTGGTGTCTTCTAGCTCAAAAGTAAATAATCTACCTGATTTTTCTCCCTTGGCTATCCTTTTGAATCCATGTCTTGGGTCCTCTACATATGCTCCATGTTGATTGAACCTGACCTGCAAACCTTTCTCCACAATCTGACCAACACTCATTAAGTTTTTGGTAATAGTTGGTACATAAAGTACCCTACTCAATAGGTTCTGGTTACCATCACAAGTTTTTACATTTCCAATATTTACTACAGAATGCTTAGTATCATCACCTGTCTGTACTTGATGTTTGCCCTTGGGTTCCTCAAGATCAGAGAGTAGTGCCACATTGCCAGCTACATGATTAGAACACCCTGAATCAATATAAAACAGATGATCATCATTGATACCTGACTTGGAAGTCATATTCATGATCAATAGAGAGTCATCTTGCTCCTCTGTGTAGTTGTTGTAGTCTTTCCTATTTCTGAATCCTCCTTGGTAGTTACCATTATGGTTGTTGTTGTAATTGTTGTTGTAGTTATTGTTGTAGCCATTGTAGCCTTGGTGTTGGTTGAACCTTCCTCTGCCTTGAGAGTATCCACCTCTTTGATAGCCTCTTCCTCTCTGATTTTTGTAGTTTCTGTAGCACTCATCTGTGGTGTGGTTAGACAATCCACAAATATTGCATGGTGATGAATTGTAGGGTCTCCCCCTACCTTGCTTACCTCCTCTGCCCCTGCCTCTTGAAGATCTACCTCTCCCTGCATAGTTGGCTTGGGAGGTAGAACCTTCATCCTCTTGCTTTTT